>JAGFPH010007593.1:50920-62507 GCA_018207615.1 Philaenus spumarius | reverse complement strand
CGCAAAATATTTTAAAATCCTGTCTTATTGCACATCTAGAGCATAAGGGGAACCACTATGTCAAGTCTCATGTTAATATGTTTCGTCGTTTTTGAGATGTAGTAATCATCAGTGAGTCAATGATATTTCGATTTTATATATATAGATAGTTGTACACATTTACAGAGTTAAAACTCCCTGTAGTCATAGAAGTAGTTATTACTTCCAACGTCTGGTCTTAAGCACACCCAATTAAATTTTTTTTAAATTACAGTTTCTAATTGAATATCTACTGGACATAGGATGTAGGTTTAATATGCAATATTGTGTTTTGTCTGTTTTTAGTGTTTTAATACTAAAAGATTAATTTGGGCAGTGAAGGCAGCAGACCAGAAACTAACTAGACTAATTTTGTAAATATTTGGCTCTGTATATTGGGATTTTAGGACTCCCTCCTTTATTTGTGCTCCTAATATTACATTTGCATGTCTACTGTCTAATTAAAGCTTCCAAGTAATTGTAATGAGTTGGTAGTTCTAGAACATATTTTTTGGATATGGACTATGCCAAGGTTTTGCATGAGAGAAAAGGAGGCAGTGTGACAGAAATTCTACCCAAAGAATATAAAACAAGATATTAGTTGTTAAAGTGGAATTTTAAAAACATTAATTGCCTATGAAAATTTAATTTAAAATGAGAATTAATTTTTGGTTTTTCTAAATAACATTATTTTGAATTTTATTAATTTTCATGTACGTTTTTCTTTCAAAATGTAGTACTATTTTAAAATTTGTCAGGGAAGTTATCATTAATTAGCAAAAAGTCTATTGTATATATGGATGAAAGGTATAGACTATCACTTCGAATTAACTTTTTGTTGATTCTATAAAATAGCTAAATATGTCTGATACATTTTACACAAGTACTTACAAATGTATTCAAAATTTGTGTTTAGTAAAACATTTATCCTTTTGAGTTGAGCTTGTTTAAACTTATTAAATGTGTATCTAATGTTCTGACAGATATTGCAGGTTAGCCAACCAACTTTACACTAAGAAAACTAAATTTTTGGTTTATGAATCTACTTTTTCCAACATTAAGGCTCTTTTATTTATTTCTACTGTTCTACCTTGTCGCAGAAATAACTTAAAAATACCTCACTGACCTTCAAAGCTCTATGGCTCTTATGGTCCCTTCCCCGAGATCCTTCTTCCAGACCTACCTCTAAAAGAGATCCTTTGTCTTCTTTAACGATAAAAGAGAAGTCCTTCAGTGCTGATGTGATATCACGTTTCTTAAACAAGTTATATGCACCAATTTCTTTTGCTGTTTTTAGTTTCACAGCTTCTTCCGTGAACCTTTTTGCCGAATTTAAATCATCGTACTGGTCGTATGTTTCATATAATTTAGATTTTAACTGAATCATATGCATTGTAGCGTCCCAATTTCCCAAATCCGAAGAATTTTCAAGATGTTCTAGGGCTTTATTGTAATTCTGAAACTGAACAGAAGTAAATTAAACAACACTTCTTATATAGTTTTTACTTTGGTTGTATTATTAATAGGCTAATATTTATATGAACCATGGGATTTAAGCAGATTACCGGTATATATATTATCATAGCTGATCCAAATCAAACTAGTTATGGTCATTCTTAAAATATTAGCCTAATATTCTAAAGGATGTTGTAAATACTGAGTTTAAAATTGTTTAAGCAATGGAATATGAAAAATAAGTGAACTTTTATTATCCTTCTTGAGAAACACTGTATTACATGCGCACTTTTGCAATTGACTCAAACTTACGATATCAATTTTTAAAACACTAAAAATGGGAAGATTATTTAGTAGGTAGAGATTTCTGCTCTAATGAACTTATAATATAATTTTTAGTAATAATACACAAGTACCAGTATTTTAACTGGGAAAGTTAATGTACCGTTAGCATGAAAATACTGTTACAGCGGCTTTATTGGGCCACCAATTACAAAAATATAAGGGAAAGAGTTAAAAATTTTAAAAATATGAACTTTAATAGAGCGTCCACATTTAAAAAAATCTTACTCAAGTCTATCTCGATGAAAATATGAATTGTGAGTTATTAGTTTGTTGATTATGAATATAAGACCAACTATCTAAAATTGGAAGCCTAAAAGGGACGATTAAAATTGTTTAATAGAGAATTACCAGGATAAAAGAGAGAATGGAAAAAAAAGAGTCAATAGAATGGCGAATGAATTTCAAGAAGGTATACAGCAGTTTGCTTAGGATATGTTATAATAAAATGGAAAAAAGAAGAAATGACTGGTGGACAGAGAATTCGAAGACAGAAGAGAAATGAAAGAAAGGTTTTAGAGAAAGCTACGAGAGGCACTACTTTGACTTATTAAAAAAAAAAAATGAGTAAAGCTAAAGGCCATGCTCATGGAGGAATTTATGCAGTGCAACGACCTACCCAACTCACCCCAACCTAATTTAAATTTTATTTTATTAAAAATTTCACTTTTTGTGAAATGTTACTTTTTATCACCAGACTAGCTCAATCTGATGGAAACTGAGTTGGATATGCCTTTACAAGGATTACTACTGTGCCTATTGTTCGGCCAACAGTATAGCCCTTAAGATTTATGCTAAGGAATTTAATTTAATTATTTTTGTTGTAGAGACGTGCCTCTTTTCGGAAGTTGTGCCTTTCGGAGAACATACCTTTTCTATATTGAGTACTCACCTTTTTCTTAATCTTAATGCACATAAAATCAAATTTGGTCAGTTCAGGAGTAGTCAAAAATTAAAAGATTGTCTTGTTAAAATAAAACTTTTACTGATTCTTAAGTATAAAAATATATACATCACATTTATCCTGAACGTAAACAATTTTCTTTTGGGTTAAAATCTATAAGTATTCCTTATCTACTTATGATTTGAATTTTTATAATGAAAATTTAATTGAATTTATTAAATAAACTTCGTAAGAGATGGATTGGCGTTACCATGAATTTAATTTATTAGTATTTTTAAGTTCCCCAGATTTAACTATTTTACAAGCTCAATTAAATTTCTTTATCTGTCAATGCTGCAATTTATTCCTGCTAGGTGATCTAGAAGAATGCGGTAAAGCCCTGGTTCCCGTTGGATAGATGCGGTATCTAGGGATGACTCTGCTCCTGGTTCCGGGCTATCATCTGGATTTCTTCTGAGGTATAATCCTTGGAAATGATTACCGTACTAGCCATGGGTATCACTGTATATGGCGAATATTAACAACAATTGACTTTGTAAATGCGTTGGCTTTTTTATACGTACCAAGTCCGTATAACTAGCAACGTAGTTACTTCTGAATAATGGTCACCATCTCTTACTAAGTTTATTTAATAAATTCAATTAAATTTTCATTATAAAGATTCAAATCATAAGTAGATAAGGAATATTTATAGATTTTAACCCAAAAGAAAATTGTTTACGTTCAGGATAAATGTGATGTATATATTTTTGTGATTAACTTGTTTTTTGCCTTACTGGACTGGATTTATTTTAAATAAATACCTTGTTTACGTGAAATTCTGCTCACAGTCCTGTTTGATGTCTTTATTTCTGTTTGGCGGTGATGATCGTTTCGCCTATTTTTCAGGCATTGTCAAACCGATTATATTATTAAAATTTTTTGCATTTGATTTAATGCGCGTCACAACAAAATTAAATTGTTAATCACAATTTACGAACACTTAAGAATCACTTAACGAACAATATATTTTTATACTTAAGAATCAGTAAAATGTTTATTTTATTTTAACAAGACAATCTTTTAATTTTTGATTAATTAATCACTTTAAAGTTCTAATATTTAATACAATGATATAACGAGAAGCGTGTTTACTTTTCCGGAATGTTCTTTCAGACTAACTGTTCACTTATAAATTTGATATAATTTGATATAACGAGAAGCATGGTTACTTTCCTGGAGTTCTCATCTAGACTAACTGTTCGCTTATAAATTTGATATAGCGAGAAGCATGGTTACTTTCCCGGAGTTCTCATCTAGACTAACTGTTCACTTATAAATTTGATATAACGAGAAGCGTGGTTACTTTCCCGGAGTTCTCATCTAGACTAACTGTTCGCTTATAAATTTGATATAGCGAGAAGCGTGGTTACTTCACCGGAGTTCTCATCTAGACTGACTGTTCACTTATAAATTTGATATAACGAGAAACGTGGTTACTTTCCCGGAGTTCTCATCTAGACTGACTGTTCACTTATAAATTTGATATATGATATAACGAGAAGCGTGATTACTGTCTTGGAGTTCTCATACAACTGCCTTCTTTTAGCTACACATTTGACCCTCTTCCTTCTCTAGGCCTTAAGACTAACCAATTCGTAACGTTGAACTACTCCACTTTCCCGTTTGTTTTAGCCTTATCACTTCGTTTGTAGTAGGTGTTGAATTTTTATAATATTTTTACAGTATCCCTGCTTAATTTCTCTACCATTGTATATCTTAAAACATCTGATTTGGTTAATTAATATTTTTGATTATTTGCCTTTAGTTGGCCGTTGGCCTATTTGCATCGACGATCTTTGATCAGCGCTCCGCTTCGAACATGAAAACTTTCCCTTGACTGCCTATTTCTTTTAGTTTGCTAGTTTGTGACACATTTTTCTCCTAAATCCTGTACCTCTGGATCCTGTGCTCCGATCTCCTTCTGGTTTGCGGTACTGGGATTTATTCATCTTCCTGACTTCGTACAAACTCGATTTGTAATTGTACTATCTCGCATTCGGATTCTGCGACTTTTCGCATTTACGATCTGCAGCTTTTCGGATCTTGCGGTTTTTTGCTCCGTTTCACTATTAATGTTTTTTGTCATTGTCCTTTGACTCACTTTGCCGTTTTCCGCTTTTGAGTGCATAACTTTTTGGTAAAGTTACAACCCTTTTGGTGATTTCAGTTTTTCTTAAAATTGTTTACTTCCCCATTTTACCATAATAGCTAACCCCATCTATCTCTCACGTGTTTTTACACAGAATAGAATATTGCACTTTATTTACATACTAAACTGGTCATGAGCTAACCTATTTTTCCCTTCAATTTGGATACTTAATTGCATTTATAAAACCGTTAATCTCTTTTAACCCTGCAACTGTCAGACTACTCAATTTGAGTGGTCGTGGGGGCGTTGCACGTGAAAACGATCAATTTTGACAACTCTACTTGTAATGAATATTTCACCCAATAAAAACTATCCAATCGCAATAAATCAAAAACCGTTGAAAAGGAAATGATCTAAACTTTAATTTTTGCATTTACAAGTTTTTTCTAAACCGTATATTTACATACGTAATCATCGTTGCAGTTTTTTAGTTTTCTAAAAGCCAATGTCGTGCGAATTTTAATGCACCAAAACTACCTTTAATTCCAGTTTCTATGTCTTTCAATACAGCCCGCCCGGTATTTTTCTGAGTTATATCTGTATACTGAAGGATTCATCACACTTTTACCTATCTGAAACTGCCATCCAATCCAAAATCGGACAAATAGTTCCAAATATATGGGATTGTATGTAAACCTTTGCAATTGAGCAGATTTCAACCAATAAAACAACACATTTTGCGATCGAGATATCTTTTATAATTCGAATTATTTCAATAGACTTTTTGATATCTATTTATAGACCAAAGTTCAATCTTTCATTTGGTGTAAAGCAAACTATATTTGACTTTTTAGATTTTATTCAAACAGCAGTTGAAAGTTCATATTTGCACAGAATTCATACTACCGCTTGAGTTTGCAAAACAAGGCTGTTTCCATTGTCTTCAACGGTTATATTTTAAATTTCCTTTGTCCGCACGAGGTTTCATTTGTTTCATCTTACTTTTGTAATTCAATTGATTCTAAGTAAAACACTTTTATGATGAGGTAATATACAAGTATACAGTTCAATTCTTTGATTTATTCTCTAAACTTTGTTTTAATAATATTTCATTTTTGGGCAAAGCATATATTAGTAAATTACGTTTCAAATTAGGCGGTTTTGTTAGCAATCGTGTATTTGGAACACAAAAACTGGTGTTTTCAAAATAAGAAATTTGAAATCGATAAATGTTTTTATACAGTTCTATTTAGAACTAAATTACGAAACTTTTTTACATTTACGAAAAAACTACATAAAATGTTTAGGACTTGTTATGTAGGCCTAAAGTTGAACTTTTCCTTTCGTTACTGAACATTTTTTGCTTCTTGAGCTAATAACTTTTACAATTTTACATCAATAAATTTTTTAATTACATATATGGATTGTTTGAACCTTTCTCTACAAAAAAGTTACAGAACACTTTTGGATTGGTATACTATACAATTACTATATTTGGCGAATTTTTGAAAATATGCTTGCACACGCACCGAAATGACTTGGCGTTGCAAAACATTAACATGGACAGTTGTAGGGTTAACCCTTATACTTTTTCTATTTGAAATTTGGATAATAATGCATTATTTTCGCTTGCTTTTTTTCTGTTAAACAACTTTACTTGTAAAACTTGTTTTAATTTAAACTGGTTATTATAGCCATCATTTTCCTAAATTGACTTACCGTAACTAAAACTAAATTTTTCTTAAATTTTCTTAATTTTATTTTCTTTTGTCTTAAGGACCTTTTATTTACTTTACAATGATTTTGAAATTTATTCACAAATAGGCCTACCATTTAAGTTTTTTATTATCTTTTTTATTGGTTAATAACTTTTTATTGAGAACTTTTTCCTAAAAACGTCATTAACATATTTTACTCCATTTTCAATTCTTTATAACTAAAAATTTTTAAAATACATTTTTGACCGAGTGTAAGCGAGGTCTCCGTTTTAACTCGACCGTTCGGCATTTCGTCTGTGTGTCTATGTGTCTGTATGTCTGTGTGTCTGTCTCACGATTACGGCCAAACGCCTTGACCGATTTTGATGATTTTTTGCATGAATGTTCCTTATTCCTAGGCCGAGCCATGTATATATACGGTTTTTTTCCATTTTTCATTTTTAACCCCTTAAATAAAATAAAAATGGCAGCCGGGCCGTTTCTCTCATTGTAAGCTTTTTCCAAAGCCAGTTTTTGGCTTAACCGTAAGTCGAATTTAAAAACTAATAACATTTAGCCAAAAGCAAATTAAATTTTAAACAAAATTATATTCTTGATTTTTTTCCGTATCTCTAACGGTAAGCTCACAAAATGGCCGTAAACTTAGAATTTGTTAAAAATCTGCCAAGTTTTTGTATTTCAACCATGTTTTATACGTTTATTCTAAACCAATTCAAAAGTGTTCCATAGCTTTTTTGTAGATAAAGGTTTAAAGAATTCAGATATGACAGTAAAAAAATTATTGAAGTAAAATTAAGAAAGTTATTAGCTCAAGAAACAATCACGTTCAGTGACAAAAGGAAAATGTTTAACTTTAGGCCTACATAAAAAGTAGTAAAAAGTATTGTAATTTTTTTAATAAATGTAAAAAGTTTCGTAATTTAGTTCTAAATAGAATTGTATAAAAATATTTATCAATTTCAAATTTCTTATTTTGAAAACACCAGTTTTTATGTTCCTACTACAAGCCTGCTAACAAAACTAGGCCTGTTTTGAATAGTAATTTAGGAATATATCATTTGCCCAAAAATGACATAATATTATTATAAGAAAGTGTAGAGGATAAATCAAAGACTTGAACTGTATACCTGTAAATTATCATTGTAAATTTCATAAAGTATTTGACTTAACTTTACTTGAATTAAAAAATGAGATGAAACAAATGAAACCTCTCGGCGATAAAGGACATACAAAAAATGACCGTAGGACACCGTGGGAAGTGTTGGTACATGGGTTGAGATCACTATCACGATGTTTTAACATAGTTTGTTTTAATTATTTCTAATATTTGAATATGATATGGAAGTTATGGAACTGTAAATACATTGTTAAGTTTTAGTTATGTAAATACATTGTTAAGTTTTAGTTATTTAAGTATGTAAATATTTAATTATATGTTTTCCCTCTATAACTTGATATTTTTTAGCTACCTTATGCATTATTAACCTAAATAAAACACAATGCCTCTAAAAAAAAATCTTTAGCAGTTAAAGCTCAAGAAAAGAAATAAAAACGAGAACTAGAAATCCCGGAATCGCGGGAATTGTAAATAAAGTTTCACTGGCTAAACCTTGTGCTTACTTCCTTACTGGCACACTATTTTTAACCTAAGCTCAAAACCACATTTGTTATTTCAACGAGCGAGGTCTACTGTTCACAGAACTACTAGTTTATTACTTTTAATTTTCCATTGTTCTCTAGGCTTCTGTTAAGTTTGGCTACTACTTTACCCTTTGAAAGTTGACTGTAATAGCTTTGCACTATCTTTGTCTGAAGGACTTGAATCGTTTGTACTAATAAACTGAAAAAATATCGAATTGAGCGGCTAAGCCTTCCTTAATCCGTCTCTGCAGGTAAGGCATAAAAGCCTTGTACAAATATGCTAGAGGACTACAGGAAGGTTTCAGCCACAATTTAAATTGTGTCAATATTGAGATTCATCTAACAAATAATCCAGGGAAAACTGAAAACCTAATGATTGTAATAAATAAATGACAGTTCACATTCAGATAAACAAGAGCGAATTCAAAATAAAAAGTGGAAATATTTGTAAAGAGTACAAATGTGTGCTACTTTGTTGTGCTATTTTTCATACTCGATCAACATTGAACTGAATTACGATAATTCTCAAAATAATGTCTCATGCATTTTAGTTTCCTTATTCATATTTTTAAAGTAATTAACCCTCTTTTGTGAAAAATTTGACTTACTGGCCGATGATTTTCATATAGAATTGCAGCAACATGATGAACATAAGGATTCTCCGGCGATAGTTCTAAGCAATTATCAATGAGTTTCTTTGCGGTTTCTACATCTGTGAATGGGTACGGTAGTTTAAGCAAACCCTGAGCGCAGCGAATCAGTGTTCGAGGCCTGTTTGCATGGGCACCAATGACAAACCTGGAGAAATATTTGTTTAAAATTGCAATTATTTATTTGGTTTTGAGTCAATGGTCCTAGTTAATATTCCTCAAACTGGATGTAGCATATAAAGTAATACTTTTATTTTATACACAAAGTACTAGTTTTCTTGTACTTCATAGACGTATTTCTCCAGCTATATTTGTTATTATAAATGTAATTTTGAATAAATGAAAAGAAAAAAACAATAACATAGGAAAATAACATTGATGAAGTACTTAGTACATAATAAATTATTTATGGTATTACATACTGTGAAATTTGTTTGAGAGGTTATGTAATATTTTATATCTTATAAATAAGTATAAAGGACTAATAAATAAAGAGTTACATTATTTCCTCCTTAAAAAAGAGGATATTATCTTTGTAGCTATATAAAATAGAACTCTTCATATAATGCACACACTAATTTTTCTACTGTGTCTAATTAAAAATGTGTAATTGAATTAACGTCTTTGTAATAATTGAATAATATGGACATTATTCAGTTTGTGTCTATATAAAATATAACAAATTTATAATTCATAATTTCTTTCAGAATTTTTGTTCAAAATTTTAAGATGGTTACAAATTCCTTTTGCATATGGCACGAAATCCAGATTGGCAACACTTCTGTCTACCTGTGTATCATTTAGAATTAGATGATTGCAAAGGCTAATTATTAATCAGCTGCTTTCATTTATAGCCGAGGAGCATAATGTATTCCGTGGGTTTTTTTTTAAGGGAAGGTGCGACTATGTGGAATCTCTTTATTATATGCTACATAATGGTGTGGTACCGGGTGTTTACTTTCAATTTGCGCCGTTTGGTTTTTATGATGTCATAAACATAGGCGTAACCAGGGGGGGGTTTTGGGGGTTATAACCCCCCCATTGAAAATATATTTCGGGCTTTGTTTATATTAAAATACCTAACTTGTTTTCAACACCTATGCAAATGTTAAGCTACAATATATTGCTGACATTATCTTTGATTGAATTGGGCACTGACACTTTATTTTATATAGATACAGTGTAGTCTATCAAAGTATAGTGTTCTAAAGGCTGCACACGACGTTTTCCGCCACAGATTATTTGCCGTCGCCGTCATATCAACAGTGGCGCGAAGGAGAGTATTAGAGCATACACATTCGCCGGAAAAATAAACGATCTGTTTATTTGCCGCTCGACGGTAGCTGTGCAGCCGCTCGCTGCCATTTTAATCGATGGATTTTCCATCGTCTCCGCCGAAACAGTGGCGAATGTGACCAAATGCACGCCAATTTTCCTTATTTTTTTCGTAGAATACTATCATTCAGCCGCATGTGCAGTTCGTCAAATGACAAAACCGACATTCTTAAATAATTGAAAAATGTTTCTTCTAGTCCCACAAATCAGGAAACACAGTGTATAATGCTCCAAAATCTTCTCTTCTTTTATTTATTGATTGGACGAACGAAAATAAGTATTTTTTTGCTTCCTTTTCAATCGACGATGGAATAACAATAAAGCGAGAGTTGCTCTCTGTTCATATCAATAAAACATTAAAAGAAATAATATATTACATAACACACTTCGTGATTAATGAACTAGACACTTCAGTTTAATGAATCCCAATGATGCTTTTTATGAGCGGAGACGGTAACTAATCCGCAGTCGGCAAAAAAATTGTCATGTTTTCCAAGCCTATGAGGTTAGAGGCAGAGCACGGAAATATTTGGCGGGGGATGAATCATGGTTGCTATTCTAAATTGTTCTAAAGTAGGCCTGAATCACAATTAGAAGTGGAAAATTATACATACATATATCGTTTTAAAGTACGTTTGGGAAGCCTAAAACGTGTTATTTTGCATCTTAATTTAACAATAGAACCAGCAATGTTAACGAAAATGGATTTTTTGGCGTTTGCAAGCATTTTTTCAAAAATTCGCCAAAAATAGTAATTGAACCATAATAATAAAGTGTTTCATAGCTTTTTTGTAGAGAAAGGTTCAAAGAATTTATGTATGCTAGTAAAAAAATGATAGATGTAAAATTTACAAAGTTTTTAGCTCAAGAAACAAACAATGTTTAGTTACGAAAGGTAAAGGTTCAATTTTAGGTCTACATAAAAGTAGTAAACATTTTTTTAAATTTTTTCCATAAATGTAAAAAAGTTTTGTAATTTAATTCTAAATAGAACTATACAGATATTTATTAATTTCAAATTTCTTATTTTGAAAACACCAGTTTTTATGTTCCTACTACAAGACTGCTATCAAAACTATGCCAAGTTTGAAACGTAATTTAGGAATATATACTTTGCCCAAAAATGAAATATTATTATAACAAAGTGTAGAGAACAAATCAAAGAATTGAACTGTAAACTCGTAAATTATCTTTTCATAAAAGTGTTTGACTTAAAATTATTTGAATAACAAAAGTGAGGAGAAATCTTAGAAACATCCCACTCATGCTTGGTATACAACGGTCGGATATGAAGCTGCATGGGGAATAACCATTAATTTGAAATTACAGCCTTGGTTTGAGAACGTCAAAATGCTCTCATTCCCAAGCTCATAGACAACAAACCTTTCGAGCA
>JAGFPH010007593.1:15908-29204 GCA_018207615.1 Philaenus spumarius | reverse complement strand
AAGCAATTGTTATTACTTGTACTATTGGTCTTCATCATAGTCATGCATGAATTTAGATGCCTTACATTGCACACATAGACCTAATGAAGGAATTGCACTTACTTGTACCATTGGTCTTCATCATAGTTATACATGAACTTATATGTCTTACATTGCACACATAGATCTAATCAAGCAATTGCACTTACTTGTACCATTGTTCTTCATCAAAGTCATGCAATGGCGCCGGCGCCAATTCGTCATTTTCTTTTAGTTTTGATTCTAGTTCCGCAGTAAATAGTTTCAGATCAAAAAGGATCTTCACCAAATTTTGCAGATTCCAGTTAAAAGGGCATTCAAGCATCGATAGTTTATATTCCAGTTTTGAAGTGTCAGTTATGTTATTTCCTTTTAAAGTTAGCCGTTCCATTGCTTCCTCCATAGTGATACCTTTCTACTTTTCTCTAAAAAAAAGCATAAACATTAAAATTAGTTTATTTAGAGTAGAGAAAATGTTTTGTTTTCAGATACCCAGTAAGTCTGAAGGTTGATTTATTCTTCTTCATTTTTTTTAATGTCGAAGGAACATTTTAAAAAAATCAACTTAATGTCGGTTTTAATCTAAATTGCTCAAAATATTTTAATAGGTAATGTCTGTTAAGTTGTATTTGACTATCGAATATTTACTGAACTATTGCTTGGTAAACTGGTTACAATTTATACACAGATGTTAATGTGGCTTTTGAAACTTTGATTTTTCAAATTTAAGAAAACAATAATTTAACCACGCAGCTGAACTGCTGATGTGAGTTGAGCAAATTTCCAAAATTAAGTTTATAGGCCTATGTTTTAGGGTTTCAACCAACAATTTGGGAAATAGGTCTACTCACGACGGTGCTTAATAGCTGCTGCCTCTTTGCACGAAATATATTAGTAGAATTTGTTTGCACTTAAGCTTCTCCAGATTCGACTCACACGCTCCTTCGTTACACTCACAGTAGAAAAACTTGCTTTGCGAATTTGCACCTCGATCTTGTGTCCTTTGCTTCGCTCGCAGCATAAAAACTCGCCCATCGACCTCAGATGAGAAAATGTCCCCATAAGGTAAAATAAACCACGTGGCTTTGAACAGGGTAATTTTATGGGATTTTACGTTTTAATCGATTTTGGGGGAACCAAGTGAGCTATAAGGTCGCGTAAAAAACAAAAATGTGCAGAATAACATCCTAAATTTATATTATACAAAAAAACTCTAAAACAAATTCATTCTCATAGGAAAAATCTAATTTTTCATCTTTTATTTCATGAAAGTGAATTATTACATGTATTTTCAATTAGTTTGGTATTTAATTTATTGTTCATTGATTGCCCGTCAATCGTCTTAGTCACGTTATGTGGGCTGAATAAATTAAATCATTAAAGAATAAAGAATTCAGAGTGAAGAGCGTCTTCTTTTTCAATCGCTAAATCTGCATACTGGTAAATCACAGTCTTAGCTGAATGTTACAGATTGCCCAGATAGCATACGTCTTTAATATGCTATCTTTAGCATCTGTGCGAATGCACAGATTAAGATAGAATTGACCAGTTTACGTTTTAAATATTTTCTTAAAATTAATAAGTGCCAAATTTCAAGCTCTCTAGCTTTAATTAAGAAATACCAATTACTATTTATTGTTTTTACAAGTTATTATCACTGGTGTACCGTACTTTTTATTTGTTTTTCAAGACACAAATGTACAAAATTTCAGCTTTCTGACTTTAAGGAAAGTATAACAAACAGTATTTATTGTTTTAGCGGTTGTTTCAACGCTTAAAGACCAAATATTTTAAAATCCTTTCTTAGTGCGCCTTTTAGCGCCTATGCACAGGGGTGCCCATCCCCCCCAAGCCTCATGGTGCCATCCCCCCCAAATGTAGATACCCCTCCCCTTATAAACAATAAACCTTAACCTTAGTAGCTCTTATGTTGTGACAATGAATGACCTGAACCTAGCGCACTATACATATCTACAATACTAATCCAATCATGAATCAGAGATTTTGTAGTGTTTAAATAAAAAATATATAACGGTGTAAGAAATAGTTTATTGGATCAACGAATTAAACTACAGTACATGGTGTTATTAACAATGAAAATGATAAAATATAACTGTATAAGTTAGCAAAGTTGAAGATCTTAGCTACCAAAATCAGTATTTTTATTGATACATAGGCTATTTCTTAGAAATTTAAAAGTAAAACACGAAATTGTTTGTACAGTTTTCTATAAATTTAGCATTTACTTTTTCTAACTTCTGTGATTCTTTGAATGATTTATACAATAAAGCAGTGCCGTATTCTTCTTGATATTGCTAATGCAAATTGGTTAATTATGATGTCATTTGGAATTTCTTTGAAAATGTCTTTTTCAGAGGCTAGAATTAATAGACTAGATAACCACTTGTCACTCATACTGCTGTGAAGTAAATTTTTTTACAATTTTCAGTCTACTCATGGTTCTCTCGACAGAAGAGATAGTGACTGCCAAAGAAAGAAGAATTCTGTACATTACAGTTAAATTTGGGAATGATGATATTGGACCATTGTAAGGCCGAATAAAACCTTGTTTCATCCACTGGTCTGCCATCCTCTCATATTCACGTTTCTTTTTGCTTGAAATTCTTTCATTTTGGACTGTCTCTTCTTCATGGCTTGATGACATCTCACCGTCTGATGAATTATCACGTTTATGAAGGATGTCTGAAATGTCTAGACCTACTTCTTTATGCTACTTTGTAAAGACTACTGAAAGTTTCCAATTCTTTTTTTAACTCGTTTTTAAACTTTTAAGATGTTCTTTTTACAATGCGCCAACCACTTGTCACCACTTGTCATTGCGGTGCACTGTGTTACATAACACTTCTTAACATCTGTATTTGATCGCTCTTTTCAACGTTCGAGGCATTATTTAAGTCAAAGTAATCTTATCTACTGCACACTGCACTGAAGCTGAACTGACTGACAACAGGACAACTACTCTGTGATGGAAATGGAACAGCTGATCAGCAGGTGGGGTTGGAGGGAGGGGTTGGAGGGAGGGAAGGAGCAGTGATAAGTCACACAACTGTGTTTATTTTGGAACCTATGGCCTTGACCGAAGCAATAGGAATTTCTTAGTTCGCGCGCCGGCAGGAGACGGGAAGGGGGTTCGGCATGACCACACCAAGATTCTACCGAAACCGAGAGAATTATACGGACAATGAACAAAAAATATCTTAGTTATAAATAGGTAGATTATTTATTGTACTGTATACTACAATAGCAATACATTTGCCAAGAATATTAATGTATTATTGTCATCCTACCGTACATACACGAAATTTCAATTGTGATTCACAAATTGTCTCATTTATTTATAGTTTCAAAAATCCCCCTCAAAATTTTAAATCCCCCAAGATTTGTTTTGATGGCCACATCACCCCCCTTCTGGGCACCGCTGCCTATGCGCAATACTTGTACCAAATTTCACGTTCTTAGGAGGCATTCAATTATTATTTATATTTTTGGGGGTTGTTACTACATTTTCACCCCTTAGCAGAACGTAAAAAATGTAAAACGGTTTAGTTTTTTATCTATATCTTGTAAGAAATAAATTTACAAATTATCAGCTCTCTAGCTTTATGGAAGGTATACAAATGTATATTTATTGTTTTTAGGGGTTGTTATCACATTTTCACCCCTAGCAGAATGTAACGTAATGTTAAACTGGTTTATTTTTTAAATGTATTTTGAAATAAATAAATGTAAAAAATTCCAAGATCCCTAGCTTTAAGGAAAGTATAAAAATTAATGTTTATTGTTTTAGGGGTTGTTACTACATTTCCACCTCTTAACAGAACGTGACAAAATGTAAAACTGGTTTATTTTTTCTATATATCTTGCAATAAATAAATAAACTTACAAATTATTAGCTCTCTATGTTTATGGAAAGTATAGAAATGTATATTTATTGCTTTTAGGGGTTGTTATCACATTTACACCCCTAACGAAATGTTAAATTGGTTTAATTGTATATGTATCTTGTAAGAAATAAACGTAGTACAAAATTTAAACATTCTAGCTTTAAGGAAAGTATATAAAAAAATATTATTTTTTTAGGGGTTGCTTCCACCCTTAAATTCCAAATATTTCAAAATTCTTTCTTAGAGCGCCTCTAGCGCCTATAAGCAATATATGTACCAAATTTCACCTTCGTAGGTAGTATGGTTTTTGATATATAAAAAACAATATTTATTTTTTAGTGGTTGTTTTAACCCTTAAAGCTAAATATTTTATAATCCTTTCTTATCTAGTGTCTATGAGCAATACGTGTACCAAATTTCAAGTTCCTAGAGGGGGAAATGTTTTTGAGATCTATAACAAACAATATTTATTGTTTTAGGGGTTGTTTCAATGCCACCCTTATCACCTAGGGGTATAAAAAGTAGCCTCAGACCAACCAAATAAATATACACAAACATTTCATAAAAATCGATGAAGCTGTTTCGGAGGAGTTCGATAACAAACACTGACACGAGATTTTTATATATATAGATACAGGCCTATATGATTTTTAATGACACCCCAAAACGTGTTCTGGGGACCGTGAACGGTTTTCATTTGCTATTCCCGACCTTAGGTCTTAACAAAAGGGTCACTGCAATAGCTCATTTTTCCTATGGAAATTCGCTAATAAAAATAACAAGTAGTAATAGTTTTATGAAATTCCGTAACAAAACTGAGCGATGCATTGAAGTCGCCAGTCGTTAGAAATTTAGACCACTGACGGTAGACAAAAAAAAATGGGCAAACATCGAATAAATTCACATGTTTCTGATTTTTTTGTATGTTGTTAGGGTACCTACCAGTAGTGTAAAACTAAGTTTGCAGCTTCGAAAGACTTGAGCTAACTTCGTGGTGCTCGAAAAACCTTGAAATTTTAAAACTGATTTCAGTTTTTGGCCCGAAACTTCTAAAAGGTTGCTTCCTACGGAAAAAATCAATCTATCCTTTTTTGAAGCAGTGAACATTTCCTACAATTGGAGCAAAACCTCAATTTTTTAGGTCTAATAAATTCCAAGATACTGGACCTCAAAAATTGGATTTTGTTTTCAAAAAGTACAAAATTTCAGTATTTGTCGTCTGTCGGGCTAAATATTCCCTATAATACTCATTTTACGAAAAAAGTTTTTGGAGATTAAGTTATAGAGAAAATATTTAGCTTTCATTTAAGCCCAGAACGAAGTCTGTAGGCCAAACAGGTATCTCGTTATCTTAGAAAAAAAAAAAAAATGGGTTAAATCGGGGGAGGGACAGATTGGAGACTGAGTGAATAAAACATTTAATTGCCATGGATATTCATAGTTATTACACATATTATTATTAACAAAAAAAAAAACAAAAAAAAACATGTACGTACTCATCAACTCCTATAAAAGCGAGTGTACATCCGTACGTGAGTAACATAATATAACAGCTGATTTCACCAATCATCTGTAATAACTAATAAGTTACAAACAAAACCCAGTGTACATCATAGTTTGGGGTTATGTTTACAACTTCAATCGTTACAATTTCTTGTGAAGTTGATTTTTTTTTAAATATGAGTTATAGAACAAATAATGTATGCTATAATACAAAATTGAATTGCCATTGATATTCATAGTTATTGTTATTACACATATTATTAGTAAAAAGAATTGTACGTACTCATCCAATATAAAAATAAACTAACGTAGGTAATAATAATAATTAATAACTAACTAACTAAAATAAAATAACGTTGGCCTTACCTATCTTTGGTGGTAAGGTACTAAAACCCTGTGAAAATGGGATCTTTGAAGAAGGTAAAAGGGATTGTTTTCCCCCTTTTGTGTGATAAGATACCGCCTGAGTCAGGTTAATGTTAATATTCATAAAAAAAGAGGTTAACCTGATACTTTCATAATTTGAAGGAAGTCTTTCCACTTGTATGTATAATAAATTGAAGTAAACCCTTATACCTTACAAGTATAAGGTAATCCTTTAGAGTTGATTCATTCATAACCTGTACCTTTTACTTCAAATATAAAGCATATCATTCAAAAATTCTGAGGTTGGTCAGTAGCAGACTCACCTCTGTAGTGAAAGGTTGTTTCCTCGATTTTCAGGGCGGTGGCAGATGTTGTGGATATGAGGGATGTGAAACATTATAAGCCCCGCTTACCTACACTTGTTCGAGATTTTAAAGTGTTATAACGTTTTGAATAAGAAAATCTACAATGGTTTGCGGACAGATTTTTAGGTCCAAGCGAAGAAACTCGGGGAGGTGCGTTGTCGTCTGTTCATAGAATGAAGGTATATGCTTACGTTATCTCAGTGATCCTGGCTATCAAAAAGGTATCGGCCAAAAACTTGGTGTTAGTCAAGCTACGGTGTCTCGGAATACAGTAGTTGACAGTATAATTGCGCATGCAAATGAATGGATAAAAAGTTTCCAACTTATAACACTAAAATAACAGAGGCAAAACAGTTACGGCAAACTAAATATAAGTTTTTTGGCAGCTATTGGTGTTGTGTATTGTACCTACATAGGGATACTAAAACCAAAACTCCATGGAGATGAATACATTAATTTAAAAGGTAAGCCTACTATGAATGTTCAAGCCACTTGTGATGCCAGAGAAATGTTCACTAGTGCAGACGTTAGTTGGCCTGGATCCGTGCACGACTCCAGGATATGGAAAAATTCACAAGTGGCATTACAAATAAGAAATAAAGGCGATTTTGTGCTACTTGGTGATGACGGTTAGGGGGTAGAGAGCCATGCAACATGACTCCAATGAGAAAACCTACTTATAACGCAGAGATAAATTATTACAAGCTTTTAAATAAAGAAAGAGTAGCAATTGAACGATGTTTTGGCCAAATGAAGGGCAGATTTCCTAACTTACAATATGTTCGTCACGTGAAATTGGAAAATGTACCAAAAATAATCGTTACCTCCATAACGTTGAAATCGACGACACTGACGACGAGGAAGACCTAGACAGCCCCCCATACCTATCACATTCTCATCCCAAGGATCAGCACCACACGAAGACGAACCTGGGCCTTCCAAAAGTTTCCGGTTTTGATCAAGCTGAAGTTGCGCGTCAAAGATAAGTAAGGCCAACGTTATTTATTTCAGTTTGTTATTAATTATTATAATTATAATTATTATATTATATAGTGAATCCGTCAAACGCGTTTTATAAAAACATATGTCTGCACCACAGATACGTTGACGACACGATTTGTCTTTTCAATGGAACAGTGAGACAAATAAATATGTTTAAAAATTATTTAAATAAAATACACCCTTCCCTCGGATTCACCTGTGAAATGGAAGTCAACAATAGTTTAAACTTTCTTGATTTAACCATTACCAAAGTTGGAACCTAATTTGCCTTCAAAGTATATAGGAAATCCACTCAAACAGATCATACAATACACGCCACCTCTAATCATCCCCACAACCAGAAAATGTCAGCCTACAATATAGTTCCATACATAGAGCAATTAACATACCAACGAACAAAGCAGATTTCGATCAAGAAATTAACATAATAAAACAGGTAGCAATCTCAAATGGTTACGAACACACAATAATAGATCGACTTATAGTAAAAAAGAGAAAAAACAAAAACAAATAATAAAAGAAAAACCAAAATATATATAAGTATCGACTGCCATGGGTTACTTGACAACGTATCGACTGCCATGGGTTACTTGACAACATTGCAGACAGGATATTTCGTAAACAAGGTTATAAACTAGCTTTTAAAACAAAAAAGAACTTGGATAATGCAATCAAACCAAAACATAAAGAGGATGCCCCTACAACGATAGTGGAATATACATCATTTGTGAAAATTATGTAGTCAAGAGGAAGATCATTCAAAACTCGTTTCAAAAAGCACATTCCCAATCGTAATATTAACCCAAACCAATCAAAATTTGCTAAACATTTAATAGACACCGGTCATACTTATACCAATATCCATAATAATTTGCAAATTTTAAATAAATGCTCCAAAGGACCAACCATGAACGTAATTGAAGAATTCCACATTTATAAATCTACTATTTTAGACCCTAGCTCCTTGTTGAACGAGAAGATACATTGGAAATCCATCGATTTGTTTGTCAGTATTATCAGAGACGAACCCCTTCAATCTCCAATATAAATAAAACTACACAAACCTAACAAATCAGTTTTGATACAAGGACGGGCCAAAGTGCACATGTGCGATTTGTTTATTTAAAAGACTCTACGTCGGCATATTTATGTCCCAGTACGTGTGTTTGTGTGTTTGTATTAAGACTCTGCAGTATATAAATCTTGTCACTTTTCTTGCCCATAAGAATAATGATACACTTGAACACTCGTACCACTGTCATTTTTAATCGCACAGTTATGATTTACGGCTCATTTCAAAGATCACGTTAACGCGGATGTTTTCCTTTTCTTTAAAATCGAAATTATTTGTTAGTTTTTGAAAAAATGTAGAATAAGTTTGAAAACATTGTTTCAAGTTCTTGATTTTTTGCTGGTCAATGAAAACCGATATCAAAATTTCAAAAAAGGAAAACCTCCGTTATTTTATCTTCTATTTGGTAAAAATAATTGATTTACTTACTTCTAAATTAAAGCAGATATACAAGTGTTCGAAGGAAGTAATGTACCTAGACGTACGGTGTCGCGCGGATGATATAAGTACTACTAGATGCGTATGAATTTTACTTTTACTGTTTACAGATAAAATGCACTACTTTCAATACTGTCTGCAATATTACAACCCAAAAATTAGTTTTTGAACATATATATGCACCAAAGTATCGAATTTAAATTACTCAACTTTACTTAAAAATACATATAAGTTGGCAAAAACACTTCTTCGGTATCTCCAACGAGAGCGAGAATATAAAAAAAGATTTTATAATTTCTGAAAGTAATATAACTAAACTTGGTATCAGACCGTTTTATAGAGCGGATGTTGATTGGTATCCCTAACAAGAAATCCAGGAAATGGGGTCCGATAAAGCCTAATATTTGTAAACATTCACAGACGTTACGTCAAGGACAGGAAATCAGCAGTCTACTTGTTTTCACTTTATTTAGTGAAACTGTCGCTCCTTTCCAAAACTGTTTACTTTGTGTGTGTGCGCACGCACGCTAACGCGTAAATCGTATTTTCAGAGGTTTTTATTTCACTGTGTTATTATACTTCTCTGTTTTATAAAGCTCTATAGGATGACAATATTCTATTATAGTCCAGTCAAATTGGACCCATTTTAGGCGTTATACGGTGTGAAATCCGAAAGTTTTGAGATACGAGATATTCGCGTTCAAAAATTGAAAAGTTTAATGGAAGTTGGATAAGCTCCTCAAACAACTGCAACTGGATTGATTATATTAGTTTATTTAAATTAGATATAGGCCTACTCGAAAATTTTTGATAATAATTAATTGTATATAATGATTATATTAATTTATTTACGCAAGATATATTTTTATTATAATAAGTAATTGTTCATAATGATATACAGGGTGTTTCATAACTCTTGTCACATATCTCTTAACATCTCTCTCGTAACTCTTGTCTTTTCTGGGATTGTTCCTTGGTCGTTTTGAATTTAAAAAAAATTTGTATCACGTATCACACAAACATTATTGATTTTCTTGTAAAACTTGCGAAATCTGTTATGATAATAAATAAATAAACCTAGAACTACGTGCACTCTTTATTTATTCCGAGTATAATTGAGAGAGACTAATACATTCCAATAATCCAAAGAAACAAAAATCAGATTTTTAAAAGAAGAAATTTTGCGTCTTGAGACATTTAAGTTATTCAGAAATTATATTGTTCAAAATATCCTACATTTTTTACAATCCCTAAATAAAGATACGAAACAAGAAACTATTATGTTCATATGGGTATTTAGAATGATCTCTGTGATAAACAAATACTTGTTGATTAAATATCGCTGACGAAAACTTTGCTAGTCAGAAAACTACTCGGCTCTTTCAGACAGGGTGGGGGGAGTCGGAGAGATAAACACAAAATACAGTGTGTTTTCACAAAAATTTACCTAATTATGTAACAACAACTGTACACGGCAAATTGTTGTTTAGTGCATATTTTGTATGATATTTATTTCAGTAAATGTCGCATTACTCAGTTATTTATTATCCGATTGTCGAAAATAAAGTATGATTTTGTTCGTCTTTAAATTCTACATTTTTTATTACTGGTAACATTTTTTTATAAATATTACGGTTTTCGTGAAATTTAACATCAAAGATTTTAAATGGCCGCCATCTTGAAACTGTTTAATATATTGTAAATACATGCTATACACTTGTTTGACCTACCAAGGTACACGTTCGTGCCAAATTTGAAGGTTCCATCTAAAATAGTACTCAAGTTATAAAATAATTTGTAAAAAACACAAACAGACGGACAGACAGAAAACTAGGCATGTCAGAACCATATTTATATGACGTTTTTTGATTGTCTTGACCTAAGGAACAAATACACAAAATATTTCCAGGGAGTTTGTAAACACCTTATTTTGAAATGTTATTTTTGTTTTTAACATGTACATTATTTTAAAGACGCTGATTACCACAAAAGTTGTCCGGTGTGCCTAAGGTTTAAAGTAAAAAGTAGGGGGAAATGAACAGGTGTTTAAAAAACAAATGACGGAATTGTTACTGTAGAAGTATGATGGTAGTTAGCTTTATCAAGTGGTATAAAGAAGAATCAGTATATTTTTAAGACAATTCTATAAGTATTGTTTTAATTTTTTTACCAACTATTAAGGGTCTTCTATACCTTGCGTAAAACAGCAAAAATATGCACTTCGTACTACCGTGTTTCGGGCGCCGTTTTTCAACCTAAAAAGTTGTGAAACATCTTAAAATTGTTCTTAATGGCTTTGTGCTTTTGTCTTATATCTCACAATTGAAAGAAATCGTCGGCATCTCCTTTTAATCAACAGTTTAAATGAGTAAAAATCGATTATTTTTAACGCATTTTTTGGGAGTTTTAAACAATAATTTCCATATTTTAAGCTAACACGTAAAAGAATATAAAGCGTTCTTTATAACTTAAAGTAGTTTCCCAGATTATTAATTTATAAATAGAATCCGAAACACGGTATTACGATTGCATGTTGCAACGATTTTGCGGTTTGAGTCAGGCCTTTTGCATTGAAATCATACTGTACACTCGGGAGTTTTCTTCAAGGTAAAGAAGAGCCTTAACAACGAATATATTAGGCCTATGTTTACAATTTGTTGTATTTTCAACTTATAAAACTCAGTTGAAAAGAACCTTAAATTTCTTTATCTCGTTCAAGGTGCTTGAAACTCTATCTGAATTATATTCTATCTCTGGTAGGGTTTTGAAAAAATACCAAAATTTTATCAAATTCGAAATGCCTGAAAACAGCGTTAAATCAGCGGTAAATCGAATTCTAGCTTTGCAGCCTTTTGAAAAAATATACTCGGTTATCATACTCGAAAATGCTTGAAAATCGCTTTGAAATAAATTTTAACACGTACCCCAAAATGCTCGAAACAGATCTAAAATAAAATTCTACTAGTAGAAATTTAACCTTGTTATAAATTCAATGGCCGGAAACCCTTTTGGTACTCCCATATAATATTATTTATGAGCTATTTTGAAACAAAAACTAATAATCGGAACGCTGATTTTACACACAAAATATCACCAAAAAAGAATACAACCAACCGAACACGGCGAATTCACGTTATACCAAAGTGGATGCATTTGAATTTGGTAGAAAACCGTTTGAGAGGAAGAGACACCCTCTCTTCTTAAAGTTAGAAAAATATTCACGTCAGTGGCGGCGAGATAGAAACTGTAATCATACAAGTTTTGTTTTTCCTACCTGAAAAATGGAAATAATCCTGAACCGATGCGATGCGATGAAAATGGAAAACTAAGAACTAAGAAACTCTGCACTGCATATAGGAGGGGGATGACTCGGACATTGACAACTCGTCAAGGATGTGGAGTACGCTTCCTTCTTCCTTTCCCACACTCCATTGAGTCCTGTATCTAACTTAAACGAATGCACGAAGTAGGAATACTCCGGATGAGCATCCGGAAAGCATCGATAGAAAAACATTGATGTTTATCATCAATGTTAAATAACATTCACCTCTAAAACATCGATATTTTTAAATAGAAAACATCGATAGATGTATTAATAAAAGCTTAACAGAGTTTTAATAATAATTTGTGTTTAAGGCTCGGCTCTCTACATTCAAAACGGCGAAGTTGTGTACCAATTTCAATGTTAAATAACCAAAACATACCTTTACTAAAGCATATTTTTGTGTTGTTTTTGTTAAAAAACGAAAGCTGTATTTTTTTTCTTAAAGTAAAATAGATTGTGGGTGTTGATTGCTAAGGGTTTTTGCAATATCTCTTTTTGCAACTGAGTAAAAAATTAATAAAGTTTATTATTATTTACTATTTATATCATACGTTTATGAAAACAACAACACGGTTTTTTAAAATGTATTTGGCAATCTACATTCGCATATGACAGTACTTCAAAACGAAACCAAATTTTTAAATTTATTCCACGAATTAACGGAAAAAATGACTTATTCTGTAGCATTGCTCTTATGGGAATCAGATTCAATATGGCGGCCAGGGTAGCGCCCTCTTAATTCAACATTGCATTATTATAAAAATGATATTTTCAAAAGAAAATCACCTGATTATAATAATCAATAATTCCTTCCTCCAAGAGATAGGGGGTAGCGACCCCCTGCCCCCGTGCAAGGGAGCCCATAGTCTAATGAGATAATCGCTTACTCCTAATTAATTAAAAATAAAGTTACATAACAATCAAAGTTACATTCAAAATGGCGGATAATTTTTTTTTGAGATCATAATAAAATAGTATTTTTACATAGAGAAGGTTCCTCAATCACATCTACCTTCAAATTTGGTTTATATACGAAATATTAAACCGGTCCCAGACTTTTTTTACACGCTTTATAGTTGGTAATATATAAATTTGTTTGAAATGTTTATTATCGATTATTTAAATTTAAATGGTGAATTTACAAAGCGTACAATTCGAATTACTGGGGACTGTAGCGTCTCTTTCCATCTCTGACTTACATTAGCTATGTATAGGTCACCAATCAATAGTCATTTCCGTGAAAATATCAGAGTACACAATAATCATTTTTCATAGGTTTCGCCATGGTTCACCACCGGAGTT
>JAGFPH010007592.1:52582-63954 GCA_018207615.1 Philaenus spumarius | reverse complement strand
AGAAAGGTTTTTAAAAAAAAAATTAAATTTTAGGGGGGTTTGGGGGGTCAAAGTAACTAAATCACGATTTCTTTAAAACTACCGAACGAATTGGAATGCAATTTGGTATGTAGCTTAATCTAGGGCCCTAGATGCTGGCTAAGAAAGGTTTTCAAAAAATTCCGAAATCTTAGGGGGGCTTGGGTGGGTCAAAGTTACTAAATCACGATTTCTCTCAAACTACTGAACGAATTAGAATGAAATTTGGTATGTAGCTCCCTCTAGGGACCTAGATGCTAGCTAAGAAAGGTTTTAAACAAATTTGAAATTTTAGGGGGGGGGGGGGGGGGGGGGGGTCAAAGTCACCAAAAATCCCCATAAGAAATACATATTTATTGGTGTATTTTTTTGTTAATATACATTTAACTTTGATTTGTCTATCCGTACAAAGCCGGATCGGGCCAGCTAGCTTTACTGTAAGAGTTATAATAATTAAAACTACATGGTCGAATATTATATCTTCAACACACTGTACTCGTTGTACATTTTAACAATCAAAAACAAATTATATGACCTAATATTGTAAAATACGATGGATCTAATGTAAACTTTAAACTTCGGAAACATTCTTACACCTTCGTATAACATATGCGATTACTGTATTAATTTCTTCACTATAATATTAATAAATTCTAGATAATTTGAAATAGAAAGCAATTAAAAGATAATATTTTTATCTTTCTTTAAACAGATAATAGCGTATATAAATACAAAATTTGAACAAATATTCCTATAATATTATAGTCCTTATAATTGTTCACATTTACCGAGTTAAAAATCCCCGTCTGCATAGTTAGGTAGGCCTAGATAAAGTGTGTTGTTTAAATAGTATTTTGTATAGGCCTAAATGATGTATTTCTGATGTGTATCTAATTAATCCGCCTGTGATTTTTCACTGGGATTTACTAGTAACCTAATAAATTGAGTTTAACACGTATAACTGTCCCTAACCAAAGTTTATCGAGTGACAATGCTCACGAGTCATGTTATGTATAAACCACAATGACCGGAGACTTCAACGCTGGGTTAGAAAGCATCGCGAAACTCAAACTATTGCTTCCAGGAAACACTATCATCGTACAGGAGAAAGCTGGCGAATAGTTTTCTTACGTTTTGCTGATTTCTTTTTTTTTATTATTCACATCTAACCACTGATTTTTGTTTGTTTACAATGAGTAAAAAAAATGCGTGTTATGTTCAATAATTTAAAATTAAGTAACTATTCCTACTAATAATCAAATACTAGGCTACTAGTATCAAATATTATGCTATTATTAGTAATATAAAACCTCATTTCTTCTACAACCTAGATAATAGAAAAATACGTATATTTATTGTATTTACCTTTTCAGTCTGTTTAAAATAATCTTAGTATTTTTTTATGAAATAGCCTATACTATTTATGCACACACATTATGAATTAGCTTTAAAAATTTAATTTCAACTCAATTTTAAAATTATTTTTAATTTTCATATTTCTCTTTTATTTAAAATATTTTAAAGGTAATTTCAAAACATAAATTCTGAAATTTAAAAAGTTTTCTTTTTTGCTATAACTGATGTTCGAAAACAATTCAAACTTAATTATAACACCGCTTCAAACGCGGTCATTTTGTAACTTGATCACACGCAAACTCGGCTCTGTGCCGCCAAACTCATTTTGTATTTTTGATCATGTTTAGATACAGTTTTATGATATCTATTTATTTGTGATAAGAATTATATACATATTTAATAAACAAATATGTTATATTATTATGTTGTTTTAATTATAAATGTATTAGAATCTAGGTAAATATATATAGCCCAGTCGGTGTAGGTTACAACTGCCAGTAATTTGCAATAGGGCTGATTTCTTTTTATATGTACCTTAAAGTATGTAGATTAATATAAAAAAGTTTACCCAAAGTCAAAAAAAAAATCGTAAAATTTTTTTTTCGATATTCCTTAATATTTCGATCTGGGATGAAGGTAAATAAAAAAAAAAAAATACCACCGTGTAGGGAAAGTATTTTTAAATAAAAAAGGACATATGTATTTCTTTCCTCCGAGCAATGGTTTGTCTGGAAAAAAATCGATAATGCAGGTATGTATTTTGCAGCAGGGGAAATCACTGAAAGTTGAAATCTCATTCATATATGAAGCGTTGACTCATTCTAAATTGGCGGATTTTAATATATCGAATTGAAACTTGACGATATATGAGTTAAAATATATATTTTAAACATTTATGCTGAGTCTCAGCTTGTTATCTTGAAAATGACCCGATCTAGGGCCACTTGACTTATCACTGGGTTTTAGGAGTACCGGACCCAAAAACTAATTTTAATCGGCTCCAGTTTAGAAAATTTTCAAAATATCAACCCAAAATTTTTTTTACAGGTTAAACATATAGATTCAAACAAGATCAAGGAGTATAAACCTTTTTTATTATTTACTTTTAAAAGCACAAGTAACTTAGAAAAGTATAATTTTAACCACGTCATATTCTCAATAAACCGAACTAAACAATAATGGTAGCACCTCTAACCCTCTCTGCAGTACTTTTATAAATGTAATGTGAAATAGAGTCGTTCAACGTGGCAAGCCGCTTGGCTGGTTTTTAATGGTTATTAACACATTACCAAAAGCTAAACACACATTTATACATTTTTTGTCTGTCTGTTTGTTTGGCCGGGCTAATCTCCGGAATGGCTGAACCATTTTTGACGAAACTTTCATTAACGTCTAGAGTAAAATATCTAAAATTCCTGTAAAAAAATGAAAAGTTATGGACGAAATTAGGGATTTTGTGGACGAATGTTTGGGGATATTGAGTGCCTATTTCGATCTATGTACAGGTCACAGTTACCACCCAACACCTAACTTAGATCCAAGTCCCTCTGACCTAATCTATACTAATATTATAAAGAGGTAAAGTTTGTTTTTTGTTTGTTTGTATGTAGGGGATAATCTCTGGCACTACTGAACCGATTGAAAAAATAGTTTTACTGATGAAAAGTTACACTATTCCTGAGAAACATAGGCTATAATTATAAATTTCTACAAAAACCTATTTTTATTTCAATATTTGTAAATTTAGAAAAAATTCTTAGGTTAGGCCTAGAATGATAAACCAACTCATGTATTTACATTTATTACCATAGCAACAAATTGAATAAAATAAGAGATAATATAGCTCTTTGCTCAAATATTTCCATTAACAGCTGATTTCAAAATTCGAAGCAATTATTTTTGTATTTCTAGCTGTTAGGTTAGGGTTTTAAAGTGTAGACCTGAGCCTTACTGGTTCTTTTAACCATTATTATAACTGCTGCTATATATAAGAAATAATTTAATTTGAACATTTAACATTATTTACCATCTTAGCTTTTGGGTTATTAATTCTACAATTTTATTATAAGTAAAACATAACATATGTTTTTAGAAGGTTCCATTGTGGGTTGGCGTGCGCAGCACGCATGGGTCTCCCCTAGTCAATCATAATTTCCCTAAAATTTCCTATTAAAAAATTTAAAAACTATGAACAAAATTAGGGATTTTGTAGTTCGCATTGGCATTGCCATATGTAACCGCAGAGGGTGCACAGCCCCTAGTCTTTGATATAAGTCAAGTGTTCGCCTTAAAGTAGCTTATAAACTGCGTTAAACACTATGTGAACGATGCGAGCACGAGCGTTGGCGTGCGGAGCAAGCAAGTCTAGTTTAATTTTGTTTTGTTTTGTATAAGAGGGCTTGAAATATATTACACTGTTATTGCAAACCTTAACAAACGAGGTGTACGTAAATCCTTGCTACACAAATATACGGATTTTCAAGAAAGATTGCTTGATTAAATCTATGATTGGATAATCGTGTATGCAAACATCCTAATGACGGGTTATGCCAGGCTTTGGATTGATGTGATAGCTTATTTCAAAATATTTAAGATTATTAAATCATCGATAATAACATAACAACGCTGGTATAGTAGGCCTAAAATATTGCAAATCATACACTCCAATGAAGAGTCTATAAACTATACAATTATTTTTTGTAATGACTTTATATGACAAATAATTTGACCACGCAGCTGAACCGCTGGCGTGAGTTGAGCAAATTTCCAAAATTAATTTTATAGGTCTATGTTTTAGGGTTTCTACCAACAATTTTGGAAATAGGACTACTCACGACGCTGCTGAATAGCTGCAAAATGCTTCGCACGCCATTCCGTATATTGGGAGTATCCTCAATACAGAAAGCATTGCGTGCTTTGCACGCCATTCCTGATATTGGGAGTATTTTTAATACACAAAGCATTGCGTGCTTCGCACGCCATTCCCCATATTTTAAGTATATCCAATACACAAAGCATTGCGCATATTGGGAGTATCTTCAACACATAATGCATTGCGTGCTTCGCACGCCAATCCCGTATGGGAGTGTCTTCAGTACACAATGTATTGTGTGCTTCGCACGCCAACCCCGTAAAACCCAGCGCATTTCTTTGAACCGGGTACTTTAACGGTATTTTACGTTTCGATCGATTTTGGGGGAACCAAGCATGCTAGAAGGTCGCGTAAGAATTCAAAATGTGTGGAATAACATCCTACATTTATTTAGAAAAACTCTCAAAAACATTTATTCTAGTAGGAAAAATCCCAAAAAATAGTTACTTCCGGTCAAAAAACGTGCTTCCGGTTGTTGGATTTTTTTGGCTGACGAACTCGTCCGAGCGACGTAGAAAACCAACATGTGTACCAATTTTGGACCAAATGGGACTTAAAATGCGGCCGCTAGAGTGCGAACTCTAATATATATGATTTTTAATGTCACCCCAAAACGTGTTCCGGGGACCACGATCGGTGCTCATTTGCTACTCCCGACATTGGGTCTTACCATAAGGACCACTGCAATAGCTAATTTTTCCTATGGAAATTCGCTAATAATAATATTCGGTACTTACGTAACCTTACTAACAATAAGTTCAAATTAAATGTAGGCCTATTACGATTTTTTTTTTAATAGGATTATTAAATTAATGTATGTATTATTGTTATATAACTTAATTTATATTTCTTGTTTCGCCAAAATTCCGCATACTGATAACGAAGATTGGGTTGGCATAACCCTTGCAAGGTCTATTACAGTATACTATTATGCAAGAAAAATAGCTCTCCGAGAGACTTCAACGGGTGGTTAGGAAGGAAGCACTGCCCGTCATGTCTACTTTTCGTGAACAATAAGGTTGGATTTTGCTGTTTTGTCTTTAAAACGGCGTCATTGATTTTTCCAGGCCCATGTACATTGGCATACTTATACAATTAAATACATGCCCAATATTTTATACACCAACTCCTGTAAAAGTGAGTGTACGTCCGTACGTGAGTAACACCATAATATAACAGCTTATTTCGCCCATTATCTGTAATAATTAAACAAAAACTAGCGTAGATTATATTTTGGGATTATGTTTACAACTTTAATCAATATAAGTCTTGCTAATTTGATTTCTTTTAAATATGAGTTAAATAACTAATTTAGCCTATAACACGTTATAAGATTTGCTTTGAGTTTGTAAAATGAATATAAATATAACCTTTTATTATCACTATATTCATTTATACAAGTTTAGAGAAGAGATACACATTCGTTTAACTTCGGAAATAATCGTACATCTTCGTATAACATATAAACATATTCTATTATTAATTTATTCATTATAATATTAATAACTTCTAAATCATTTGATCTATCAATATGAAGTTAGAAAGCAATTAAAATATAACATTTTTATCTTTATTTGGATATATAATTATGAATATAAATACAAAATTTTAACAAATAAGCCTAGTTTTACAATATTTATAATTGTACACAATTTTACTTTCTCCCCCTATACCATAGTATATGGAGAAAGTATTGTATTCGTCAAAATTTTCGAGTTTGAGTTTTTGGTGGAAATATCCGTTTTGGGTCCCCCTGAACCTAAAAAAGTGGTTTTCGGAGTGATGTCTGTGTGTGTGTCTGTATGTGTGTCTGTGTGCCTGTGTGTCTGTGTGGATGTTATCAGACCTAGAGCCTAAACCAGTCGTCCGATTTTGATGAAATTTGGTATGGAGGTACTAATCCACGGTATCTCCTGGTGTTTTTTTAATTTTTGTGAATTTTTTATTTTTAAGGGTAATTTTCCCATAAAAACCCTTAAAATAACGGAAAAATCAACTTTTCTCAAAAATGGCTTTAACGATTTTGATTAAAATTTTATAGTTTATTAGGGACCTAAAGTACTATAAACTGTAAAATTTTAATCAAAATCGTTCTAGCCGTTTTTGAGAAAAGTTGGGTTTTCCGTTATTTTATGGGAAAACAACTTTAATACAAAATCACCTCTCCTACCCCACCCTACAAGTCACCGTGAATCTGTTTAATAATTTAAATATGTTTGTGAGAAAGTATGTGCCAGTTCCTGGTACCGTTTATTTTTAAAATTATTTAATTCTGATGTGTATCCAACTAACCTGTCTGATTTTTCACGGAGGCTAACTAGTTAAAGTGTTTAACTACTTTAAGTGATGCAAATATAATATTACCATGACATTATTAGCGAATTTCCATAGGAAAATAAGCTATTGCAGTGGCCCTTATGTTAAGACCCAAGGTCGGGATAGCAAATGAGCACCGATCATGGACCCAGACCACGTTTTGGGGTGTCATTAAAAATCATATATAATAGAGTTCGCACTCTAGCGGCCGCGTTTTAAGTCCGATTTGGTACAAATTGGTTGTCTACATCGCTCAGACGAGTTTGTTAGCAAAGAAAAAAAAAAAAAAAAAACAACAACCGGGAGCAGGTTTTTTGATCGGAAACAACTATTTTTTTAGATTTTTCCTACGAGAATAAATGTTTTTTAGAGTTTTTCCTGCAAATATAAATGTACGATGTTATTCTGCACATTTTGTTTTTTTACGCGACCTTATAGCTCGCTTGATTCCCCCAAAATCGATCAAAACGTAAAATACCATAAAAGTACCCGATTCAAAGCCATGTGGTGGATTCTACCGTGGGGTTTGCATTGTGTATTGAAGATACTCCCAATACGGGATTGGCGTGCGAAGCACGCAATGAACTCTGTATTGAAAATACCCCCAATATGTGGAATGGCGTGCGAAGCAATTTGCAGCTATTCAGCACCGTCGTGAATAGACCTATTTCCCAAATTGTAGGTTGAAACCCTAAAACATAGGCCTATAAACTTATTTTTGGAAATTTGCTCAACTCACGTCAGCGGTTCAGCTGCGTGGTCGAATTATTTAACATTGAAATTGGCACCCAACTTCGCCGTTTTGAATCTAGGGGGCCGAGCCAAACCAGCGCGCCGATCAAGTAAAAACTAGTTTGCGTCTAACCACTTTTAAAGATCGAGATCACAGAAGCATAGTTCGTGTACACATCTAATAAAACGCGTATCGGGAAAATAATATCGATAATATATATATAATACTTATAAAGTACCATAACTATTAAACATATAAAACTGTTAACACGCGTTTATAATGTTTAATATAATGTCTATAAAATTTACAAAGAATGCTGTAGAAAACAGTTATTAATTCTGTCAAGGTTGGAGGAGTACAGTCGACGCCATAAACTCGCCTTTCTCTTACACTTTACGCAGGGAGTGTACAGGTCGGCCTCTATAGAAAAGGTCACTTGTATACAATCCAATATGTGACCAGTTTCTTTGTGTTAAGCATTAATAAACAAATTAAATGTTACAACGGTTTAACTATGTATGGCAATTATTGCTCCTATGGATAGATCAGATTAATCCTTGTAATGTTTGAAAGTAAAGACAAGGTCGTAGGAAAACTGCCACGTCGAGTGGTTCTGGATAGTATTAGAATCTGCTCATTTAAATAATTACCGAGCTAGTCCTGCGTGAAGATGCTGAGCGTTATTTTGCAGCATTTCGTTTAAAAAATGTTTTTGTTACTCTAAAGATCTTCGCTTATTTTATTTAATAAACGGTACCAGGAACTGGCACATACCTTCTCACAAACATATTTAAATTATTAAACAGATTCACTGTGACTTCGAAATTGTAGGTGGGGTAGGAGAGGTGATATTAAAGTAGGAGATTGCTAATAAATATTATTATTATTATCTAGAGAGAAAACTGTTCGATCGATTTCGAACAAATGTGCAAAAAACACGTCAATTAGGCCTGTATGGGTGCACGAAGAAAGGTTTTGAAAAATTTGGAAAAACAACACCCTTTTCGGCCAAAAAACCCCAAAATCAGCTATTTTTATCGTTAGACCCGTTTTTTATAAAAAATAATAACTGATTTTTTGGGTTTTTTTGCCCAAAAAGGGGGTTGTTTTTCAAAAATGTTCAAAACCTTTTTTCGTGCATCTTTACAGGCCTAATTGACATGTTAGGTGCAAATTTGTTCGAAATCGATAGAATAGTTTTCTCTCTAGCTTTGTATACCTACAGACAGATATACAGACAACTCCCTTTATGGCAAAAAAAAAAAACCCAAAAAGTCAGTTACTATTTTTTTATAAAAAAAAAAACGGCGATTTTGATAAAATTTAGCTTATTTGTACCTTTAATTGTAGCCTTTAATGTACCCTACCATATGCAAAAAACCGCATCTTTCTAAAAATTCTCGTTTAGCTAATAATAATAATAACTGTTTTTTTGGGTTTTTTGGCCATAAAGGAGGTTGTTTTTTTTTAAATTTCAAAACCCTTTTTCGTGCATCCATACAGGCCTAATTGACGTGTTTGGTGCAAATTTTTTCGAAATCGATCAAATAGTTTTCTCTCTAGATAATAATAATAATATTTATTAGTTAATCTCCTACCTTAATAAATCACCTGTCCTACCCCACAATTATGAAGTCACAGTGAATCTGTGAGAAATTATGTGCCAGTTCCTGCTACCGTTTATTTAATTCATAGTACCAGGAGACCGAGCTAAAGCTCGATTATAAAAGCAGGGCTATGATTTCAATAACTATTATTGCAAATTTCCGTGAACATCGTTTAGGTTAGGCCTATAACATTAAACAACTAAATAAAGGGTATGTTTATTTAGCAGAAGTATTCGTTGCCATGGTAACTATAAATAGATACAACATTAGGCTTACCTCTAATAAAATACAGTTTAAAAGAAAACAGATGATTATTGTAATGGCATTGAAAACATTTGCATGAGCTGTGCTTCGTTTAAAAGAAAACAGATGATTATTGTAATGACATTGAAAACATTTGCATCAGCTGTGCTCTGTATTGTTTAAAATGGACAAATTTCACTTTTTAATTTAATAAAAAGACGTATAAAACGAATTTTCCCAGACTGGTGACCATTTCCAATCGATTTCTCGTGGCCAAAAGCCCCATATAAAATCAAAAAATCAAAAATCGTTAGACGGAGATTCCAGATCCATTTAGAAGACAGACAATTATCTCTCGCTTTAGAAGATAAGATATTTAGGTAGGATTGATAACTTCTCAGTTAAAATGGTAAATGATATTAAATATATAAATCAAATTATTTAGTTTGCGGTATAACAGGAGTTTTAATAAAGATGTAAAAAGAACCAGGTTTAAATTATAAAAACCTAAACAAAAACCTAACTTAAAAAAGTATTAAATCATTCGTTAATGGAAATACCATTAGAAAAAGATTGCGTAAATTGCACGAACAGTGAAATTTTAAACCTAAATTTTATTTGAAAATTTTAGCGAGGGTACGGCCGTACGTACGTACGTGAGTAACATATAATATAACTGCTGATTTCACCCATCATCTGTAAACCAAGTGTAGATTTATAGTTTGGGGTTATGTTTACAACTTCAATCGTTATAATTTCTTGCGAAGTTGATTTTTTTCAAATATGAGTTTTAGAACTAATGTATGCTATAATGTACGTTATAATATTTGTTTTGAGGTTATAAACTATATATAAATACAACCTTTTGTCATCATTATATTTGTTTATACAAATTTAAAGAAGAGATACCTATTCGTTTAACAGCTGATTTCACCCATCATCTGTAATACTTAAACAAACCCAGTATAGATTATAGTTAGGGGTTATGTTTACAATTTAAATCGTTATAAGATTACAATATTTGCTTTGAGGGTACAAACTGTATATAAATATCATCAGTATATTTGTTTATACAAATTTAAAGAAGAGATACCTATTCGTTTTACTTCGGAAACATTCTCACATCTTCGTATAACGTATGAACATATTCGATGATTAATTTCTTCACTATAATATTAATAACTTCTAAATTATTTGATCTACCAGAAATAAAAAGCAATTAAAATATAGTATTTTTTATCTTTCTTTAAATATATAATAACGTATGTAAATAAAAATGTTTAACAAATGGCCTACAGTATTGTAATCCTTATTATTGTACACATTTACCGAGTTAAAAATCCCCGTCAGAATAGTTAGGTAGGCCTCGATAAGTAGAACTTAGGTGTTTTTTAATAGATTGTTTTTTTAATCGATGTATTTCTGACGTGTATCTAATTAATCGGCTTGTGATTTTTCACGGGGGATTTCTAGTTATTTAATATTCAGTTGGTTAGCAGTAAGTCTTGCGTGCGCAGTTTTCACAAAATTTAAAATATCAGTTGGTTCAACGGTGGTTTCAACAGAGAAATAAATACTTGATTTTATAACTTGTTTCTATTCTGCACAGTATTATTGAGCCATCGCGTCGTTAAGGATTAAAGGCATAACTTTGCTCAAGCCTTTGGCATTATTATCATAAACTTGTTAACTACATTCACCTTCTGATTTCCAATCACTTTCTCTCTCCCTCTCGTTTATTCCTATCTGCGCATGCGCAAATTAATAATATACTGTTGGATTATTTGCAAATGTAACGGTACACTTCGAGCAGGTTTTATTTGAAATACTTCGTTCCGAGTAGTACTATTATTTCCCAGAATAATAACAAGATGAAATAATTCGACCACGCAGCTGAACCGCTGACGTGAGTTGAGCAAATTTCCAAAATTAAGTTTATAGACCGATATTTTAGGGTTTCGACCAACAATTTGGGAAATAGGTCTATTCACGACGGTGCTGAATAGCTGCAAAATGGTTCGCACGCCATTCCGCATATTGGGAGTATCTTCAATAACACAAAGCATTGCGTGCTTCGCACGCCATTCCACATATTGGGATTGTCTACAATACACCATGCATTGCGTGCTTCGCACGCCATTCCACATATTGGGATTGTCTTCAATACACAAAGCATTGCATGCTTCGCACGCCATTCCACATATTGGGATTGTCTTCAATACACAAA
>JAGFPH010007592.1:37582-52323 GCA_018207615.1 Philaenus spumarius | reverse complement strand
AAAAAATTCATTCTCTTAGTAAAAATCTCAAAAAATAGTTACTTACTTCCGGTTGTTGGATTTTTTTGGCTAACGAACTCGTCCGAGCCACTTACACAACCAACACGTGTACCAAAGTTGGACCAAATCGGACTTAAAATGCGACCGCTAGAGTGCGAACACATATATACATATATATATATATACATATATATATATGAATTTTAATGACACCCCAAAACGTGTTCTGGGGACCATAATCGGTGCTCATTTGCTACTCCCGACCTTGGGTCTCACCATAAGGGCCACTGCAATAGCTCATTTTTCCTATGGAAATTCGCTAAAGATGGAATATTTTGTCGAGACTTCGGGTCGTTGTTTTTTTTCAATACTCACGTTGCTGTCGCGCTAGAGAGCTCAAAAGCTTTTCAACTCTCCGCGATAAAATTACGAAGATTTTATTCTGGCACCGCCAGAAAGTTTTCTACGGCGTCTGTTATACCGTGTCCAGAGACGGACAGAAACACAAAGAGACACAAGGACACAATATTTTGTAATTGCTTTATCGTGTTCAGAGACCGCGAAAACGTAGAGAAAAGTCGTAAAAAGTGGAGGTGAAATTTTTAGAATTTTCGCAAGATTTCAATACTTCAGCATTTTAATGCTAGTCAAAGTAATAAAACGATTCAGCCGAAATGAGACATTAGCCTCGTGTTTGTTTGGTCCTTCTTACGACAAATATCGTTTGTAATTTTGTTAGTGATAATAATACTAGGTTTATGAGAGGAAGAAAGCAAATATCTTTTAAACTCTTTATATAAAGCTAGACGGTAACACTGATTCACTGACATTAATTATTAGGCACTTCCCGTAATCGGATCCCCCTCAACCTTATACTTGAATTAAAGCTCTCGACGAGAAACTGTTGGAAAAATTACCAGAATTTAACAGTTTTTAATTTTAAAAGCACCTTTTGGGCGGGAAATGTTTTTTAGATTTTTTCTCTTTGAGCGCATTTTGTAAGAAAACGGTAAGAGATAGCAAAAGATGTTAAATACAAAAGTTGTAGAAAATTAAATTTCAAACAAGAGATTTTCCGTCAGATTCAAGATCCAATCATCCCTTTAGCCGATATTCATCCGAGAAGGGAGGCTCCGCCCAACGTCATTAAAGCTAGACGGGTTCACTGATTCACTGACGTAAACTATGAGGCACTTCCCATAATCGTACCCCCCTTGACCTCATACTTGAATTAAAGCTCTCGACGAGAAACTTGCAAGCAAATTACTAAAGGGTACCATTTTTTATTTTGAAAGCACCTTTTGGACGGGAAAGATTTTTTAAATTTTTTCATTTTTCCACTTTGATGGCATTTTGTAAGAAAACGGTAAGAGATAGCAAAAGATGTTAAATACAAAAGTTGTAGAAAATTTAATTTCAAACAAACGATTTTCCATCCGATTTATGATCCAATCATCCGTTCAGCCGCTTTTCGCCTGAGAAGGAGGTCCGGCACATAATTCTTCAAATTTCCCATGTTAAATCTTATGGAGATAATGTTTAATGAATTTGAGTCAGCTGCCAAATAATACAGCTTATTTATGCTCGGTCATCTATGTACAAACGAGCCAAAGATTAACGAGATTTTTAGCGAATTGTCCAACTGCGAGCGAAGCGAAGCAGCCATGTGAGGCCGAAGGCAAAGACGGGGTTGGGACGCGAAGCGTCCAGGGGCAGAGCCCCTAGATTTTATATGAAGTTGTGCAGAGCGTTTTACAAATCTATAAAAATTGGGTAATAACTATGAAAATAGGTTTATAATATGAATACCAGGAATTACATAATAGGGCTATTTTGATAGTTTAGTTTGTATGGTCATAATAAAATTGCAATATTACGAATTTGGAACCATTTATTACCACGGCAACCGGTTGGAGATGCTGAAGGAGCCTAGGTGCCCCAAAATAGCTCAACAGCATTATTAGCGAATTTCCATAAGAAAAATGAGCTATTGCAGTGGCGCTTATGGTAAGACCCAAGGTCGGCAGTAGCAACGTTTTGGGGTGTCATTAAAAATCATATATATATGAGTATACATATATGTAAATATATATATGTGTTCGCACTCTAGCGGCCGCATTTCAAGTCCGATTTCGTTCAAATTTGGTACACATGTTGGTTCTCTACGTCGCTCGGACGAGTTCGTCAACCAAAAAAATCCAACAATCGGAAGCACGTTTTTTGACAGGAAGTAACTATTTTTTGAGATTTTTCCTACGAGTATGAATTTGTTTTTGAGTTTTTCCTACAAATATAAATGTAGGATGTTATTCTGCAGATTTTGTTTTTTTACGCGATTTTATAGCTCGCTTGGTTCTCCCAAAATCGATCAAAACGTAAAATACCATAGTACCCGATTCAAAGCCATGTGGTGGATTCTACCGTGGGGTTGGCGTGCGAAGCACGCAATGCATTGTGTATTGAAGATACTCCCAATATGCGGAATGGCGTGCGAAGCACGCAATGCAGTGGTTTAGCTGCGTGGTCGAATTATTACAGTTTAGCATTAGTTTGAGTGATTTCGAGTGATTTAAAAATATTTTGTTCAAATGTTTGTAACCTTATAGGCTGAGCATATATTGCTCCTGAAATATGAACACCAAATATAAACAGAACGAAAACTAAACAAAACATTTACGACTAAAAATAACCAACCATAGAAATAACGTATTTAAAATCTTAAAATTAACCAACACGAAAATAACAGAAAGCACTGTTGACTTAAAACTAATTAAGAACATTGTAGAAAACATACAATAAAGAAAAACAATAAAACATATTACAAAAACAAAAAAATACTACACAAAACAGAGTGGCACGTTTACTAGTTACATTCGAATTAGTTGTTATGTAAATGAAAATGTAAAATATGTTTTAATTTACGTGATTTAAAAATGTTTTCATATTATATGTAAGTTTCGTTTAAGCACTGTAAACAGTATTATATAGGCTGAATTAAACGCGAATCCGCAGTTGAATTAAAATGTGCAGCTATACTTTTTATAGCTATAGTTATTACGTACGTGAGTAAACATTATAATATAACAGGTGATTTTCCCCATTGTCTGTAATACTTAAACAAAACCCAGCGTTGATTATACTTTGGGGTTATGTTTACAACTTCAATCATTATAATTTCTTGTGAAGTTCATTTTTTTAAATATGAGTTATATAAAACAAAACTCTTATACGCTATAATCTATCTATATAAAAGCGAAATACCACTCACTCTCTCACTCACTCATTCACTCACTCATCACGATTTCTCAAAAACTACCGAACGGATTGAAATGAAATTTGGTATGTAGCTTCCTCTAGGGCCATATGTGCTCACTAAGAAAGGGTTTTAAAAAATTCGAAATTTTAGGAGGGGTTTGGGGGGATCAAAGTTATTAAAAAACAATTTCTTCAAAACTACCCAACGGATTGGAATGAAATTTGGTATGTAGCTTCCTCTAGGGCCATAAGTGTTCACTAAAAACTGGTTTTAAAAAATTGGAAATTTTAGGGGGGTTTGGGGGTAAAAATTACTAAATCACGATTTCTCCAAAATTACCGAACAGATTGGAATGAAATTTGGTATATTGCTTCCTCTAGGGCCATAGGTGCTCACTAAGAAAGTGTATGGAAAATTTCGAAATATTAGGAGGGGTTTGGGGGGATCAAAGTTACTAAAATCATAATTTCAGATCTTTTATTATTATGACAATAGTGCTTTTATTATTTAAGATCTATATATATATAAGTCAAATACCACTCACTGACTGAACACTTAAAAATAATACAATTACGTTAAAAATACTGAAAATACCAACCACCACGGGCAACGCCGTACGGGTCAGCTAGTACGTTATAAGATTTGCTTTGAGGTTGTAAACTGAATATAAATACAACCTTTTTTCATCAACATTATTAATAGTTTATACAAATTTAAAGAAGAAATATCTATTCGTTTAACTTCGGAAACATTCGTACATCTTCGTATAACATGTAAACATATTCGATTATTAATGTTTGCTCTAAGGCTCTTCTTTACCTTGAAGAAAACTCCCGAGGGTGCCGTATGATTTCAATACGAAAAGTCTGACTAAAGCCGCAAAATCGTTTAAACGTGCATTCGTAATAACGTGTTTCGAATTCTATTTATAAATTAATAATCTGGGAAACTACTTTAAGTTATAAAGAAGGCTTTATATTTTTTACGTGTTAGCTTAAAATATGGAAATTATTGCTTAAAACTCCAAAAAAATGCGTTTAAAGTAATCGATTTTTACTCAGTTAAACTGTTGATTAAAATGAGTTGCCGTCGATTTCTTTCAATTATGAGATATAAGACAAAATCACAAAGCCTTTAAGAACAATTTAAGATGTTTCACAACTTTTTAGGTTGAAATACGGCGTCCGAAACACGTTAGTACGAAGTGCATATTTTTGCTGTTTTACGCAAGGTATAGAAGACCCTTAAATCATTTGGTCAATCAATCCTATGAAATAAAAAGCAATTGAAAGTTAATATTTTTATCTTTCTTTAAATATATAATAACGTAAATAAATAAAAAAAATGTAACAAGTAGACCTACAGTTTTATAATCCTTATAGGTGTACACATTTACGGAATTAAAGATAGGTAGGCCTATAGTTGCGGACAACCTAACTCTGAACCAAGAAAAGGTTAGGGTCTTCCGCCCACCCGACCCTAATTAGTGACGCTTGGCTGCACTCAATGAGAACAAGTACTAGGTACCTAATACCAAAATGTCAGTTAAATTATTGACCAAAGTTATTAAAAACCATTATCATATTACGTTTTGTATTTAAATTTCGATTATTTTTATATAAAATTTGATGTAAATCGGACAGTTTTGACCAACTTGTACCACCAAACTATATTTTCTTTTTGAAACTAACTTTGAATGAACGGTGGAACTAAAATACAACTCATATAAAAACGTGAGCATATGGAGGGACAAAAAATACTCTATGTATGATTGTAATAATGTATTATTGCTTCATAACCACACATTAAATAAATTCCAAACCTAAATAACTTAAAAACCGTATGTTATAGATAAAGTCTGTTGTTTTTAAATAGTATTTTTTACGTGATTTGTATCTAATTAATCAGCCTGTGATTTTTCACCGGAGCTCACTAGTAAATTATAATAATAACAATTGAATTTTTATTTTTATCATTGAATGGAACCATAAATGTGAATTAAACGATCCATCGAATGTTGATCGAAGTCAATTCATTAGGCACATTTCTAAAATGACTTATTTAATTGATTTAACGGTTTGCTGTCGTGATAGACTAGATACACTTTTAAATAGGACTTTATTTATTATTTCCAAGAAATATCTTCCTTCAACTAGGTTAGGCCAGGTCTGACCAGTTGTTCAATAATGAATCACGCAATGAGTGCCTGCTGTTTGCGTGTTTTTAAGCGAATAATAATCGCATTGTTGTCTGTGATAGAGTTTCTTGTGCGGTAGAAAAGTTTCTTTTTCGTATTTTCTATTCTTGGCAAGTTTATACGGATGTTCGAATTTAAAAATGCTCACAAACTCTTTAAACAGCAAGTCGGAACAAGTACATTGTGTATTTGAAGTTTATACGGTCATTTAAATGCCTATAACATGGGTAAAATAATTCGACCACGCTGCTGAACCGTTGACGTGAGTTGAGCAAATTTCTAAAATTAAGTTTATACGCCTATGTTTTAGGGTTTCAACCAACAATTTGGGAAATAGGTATATTCACGACGGATCTGAATAGATGCAAAATGGTTCGCACGCCATTCCGCATATTGGGAGTATCTTCAATACACAATACATTGCGTGCTTCGTACGCCAACCGCCGTATTGGAAGTACCTTCAACACACAAAGAATTGCGTGCTTCGCACGCCAACCCCGCGGTAGAATCCACCACATGGCTTTGAACCGGGTACTTCTATGGTATTTTACGTTTTGATCGATTTTGGGGGAACCAAGTGAGCTATAAGGTCGCGTAAAAAAACAAAATTTGCAGAATAACATCTTACATTTACATTTTTAGAAAAAACTCAAAAAAAATCATTCTCGTAGAAAAAATCTAACAAAATTGTTACTTCCGGTCAAAAAACGTGCTTCCGATTGTTGGATTTTTTTGGCTAACGAACTCGTCCGACCGACGTAGACAACCAACATGTGTACCAAATTTTAACCAAATCGGACTTAAAATGCGGCCGCTAGAGTGCGAACACATATATAATATATATGATTTTTAATGACACCCCCAAAACGTGTTCTGGGGACCATGATCGGTGCTCATTTCCTACACGCGACCTTGGGTCTTACCATAAGGGCCACTGCAATAGGTCATTTTTCCTATGGAAATTCGCTAACAAGTAGTGCTCAGTTGGTGAAGTTGAAGTGGTGACCAATCGAAGACCATTAGAGTTATCTATGTGATAGTAATGTAATTTCCGTGTTGGCCAAATATCTTTCAAGTTATTGTGTAACTAAATTTCCAATGGTAAAGCAGTTATGTAAAAGATACTGAAAATATACAAAATAGCTATAATAGTTTAACTAATTTAATTTAATTTCGTGTATTTTGTAATAAAAAGGAAAACCCTAGTTGTATATAAAATTGTCTACACAAATAAAATACGCATTTTTAGGACAATCAAATCTTCTGTACTTTACTACATTATTTTGTCTAACGCATTTACCTTTTCCGACTGGGTGATAGGGTTATTGTTTCTTTGTGCTTTGTATGTTTCATGGTTTACACCGGGCTAAACCGTTAAAGATTTTTTGTGATGTCTGTTCATTTTTTCAAATTTTTGATTTTTAAAGGGTTTTACCCCCCAAAAATGGTAAAAAAACCAGAGAAATCAAAATTTCTCAAAAACGGCTCGAACTATTTTGATAAAATTTGGCTTATTTGTAGCCTTTAATGTACCCTACCATATGCAAAAAAACCGCGTCTTTCTAAAAATTCTCGTTTAGCTAATAATAATAATAAAACTTATTTTTGGGGTTTCTTTTGGCCATGAAGGGGGTTGTTAAAAAAAAAAAAATTCATCTTTTTTCGTGCATCTATACAGGCCTAATTGACGTGTGTGGTGCAAATTTGTTCGAAATCTATTAAATAGTTTTCTCTCTAGATAATAATAATATTTATTAGTTAATCTCCAACTTTATTAAAAAATCACCTCTCCTACCCCACCCTACAAGTCACAGTGAATCTGTTTAATAATTTAAATACTTTTGTGAGAAAGTATGTGCCAGTTCCTGGTACCGTTTTTTTAAATAAATATTGTTCCAGCGCATCCTTTTCTACGATTTAAGGCATTGAAGTCTCCGGAAAAATGAAACAGTGTTATATGTTATTCTTTAGAGGAAATTGATTCAATGCTTAGGGACCTTAATGCTAGAGTGAAACCATACGATCCGAAGTGCTAAGTGAGCGATACAAGGAGCGACTCACTTAGGAAGCGATAAGTGAGCGATGGACTTACATAACGAGCAAATCACTGTAGCACAGCTTTATACCAGTTCGAGCTTGCGCACAACCTCGCCCAAGTTTACCGTTATTCCCACCAGGCACAAGTAACTTACAATGGCACTTAATTATACCTCACCTCGCCTCACCATTATAGTCTTTTCATTCCAAGTCCGCCTTTGTTCTCTCCTCTTGCCATAACGTGCAGTCATTTTGGACCAACAGTTAATAATTTAATTACCGTACTTCAACTTAAAAGTACATTGAATTTTAACAAGTTTCTATAAGATACTCTTCGTTAAAAGAGTCCAATTACGTAATTAATAACCTAAAAATTCACTATGCAAATACACACAGTCAAATTGCTTTTAAATTAACTACTATTTAAATTTAATCCCGTATTGGGAGTATGATCAATACACAATACATTGCGTGCTTCGCACGCCAACCCCCTCCCACGTATTGGGAGTATTTTCAATACACGGTGCAAACACTGCGTGCTTTTTAACTAGAATTGATAGTCTCTTTAGCCAAAACAAACTTTAGGTTAGATGAAAGTAAATATAAAATTCTTGAAATTAGTAGGCCTACATGTGTACTGCCATGGTTGGAGCAAATTTTGCAAGCCTTGCCCAATCGTGCCCATTTGTCTACATATATATAATGCAAATACCACTCGCTCACTGACTCACTCGTCACGAAATCTCAAAAACCAACGAACGGATTGGGATGAAATTTGGTATGTAGGTGCTCGCTAAGAAAGGTTTTCAAAAAATTCGAAATTTTAGGGGTTGGGGGGGGGATCAAAGCTACTAAAAAAACCAAAGAACGGATCGAAATGAAATTTGGTAGGTAGCTTTATTTAGGGCCCTAGGTGCTTGGTAAGAAATTTTTTCAAAAAATTCGAAATTTTAGGTGGTTTGGAGGGGGGGGTCAAAGTTACTAAAAAAACCCATCGAACGGATTGGAATGAAATTTGGTAGGTAGCTTCCACTAAAGCCCTAGGTGCTCGCTAAGAAACGTTTAAAAAAATTCGAAATTTTAGGGGGGTTTGGAGGGTCAAAGTTACTAAAAATCCCCATATGAAATACATAGTGAAGGCCTAATATATTTATTGATATATTTTTGTTGTTTATATACATTTGACTTTGATTCGTCTACCCGTGCGAAGCCGGATCGGGCAGCTAGTATACTATAAAACGTCTTTAGTTCATGATTGACAAAAATCTAAATCTAAAACCTTTCCTAAATTATATTTTCCCATAAAATAATATGTATCTTGAAGCTGATTTAAATGAGCAGTTCAAAGTTTGTTTCCAAGTCTAAGGTGCACTAGAAGTCATGGGAATCAGAAGTTAAATTTACTAAAAACTGGTTGTGAATTAATTAGATCTTGAATACCCTACATAGGTACATAGAAACATTGTAAAGTTTAATGTCATCTAATATCATCAGGAACACAGAAATATAGATTTTAGAATCAACATTTTATTAGTAACAATTATTTAGAGAGACAGACGCCTCAGCATGTCCTCTTTCCTGTTCTATATTAAAGTAAACGATAAACAACTAACATTCCAGATTATATAATCAAGACCACATCAGACAAAATTATATAAAATGCGTTATATAATAGGGCTCATTAAATAATTGTATTATGGAAGAGGATAATATGGAAACTGCGACCACGACGGATATCCAACTCAGCCCATTTGATAATATTAGTAAGAATATACAGAGTGTTCTCAAAGTCCCTTTAACCCCCTTTATTATTTTTGTTACTGAAAATAAGTTAACAAAACTTTGTATATATTTTGTGTTGCATAACCGGACAAATTTATTTCAACATGTCTGAACCTCTGAGATTGGGAGGAGGGGCTTGAGGGTCATATACAGTAAATGTAAAGGTTCATGTAATACACCATTGAAAAGCCCAACAAAAGAGAAACATAATTGCGCAAACTAGAGCTTAGTATCTTGCTTCGTTTCAAAGTAACTAGGGGCTCTGCAAAGTTCTGGAAAATTATATTTGTACTAGCTGACCCGTGCGAATATTTCGCAAGTTCGGAGTAGGCCTACATTTACCTGATTTAACACGTTGATTTAATTCAGTTAATTAAGTTTATTTATTTACATTGGTTTATAAATAACAGTTTCCCTATACAATCTTACAGTGTAAACAATCTAACTAACAGCTGTCATGCTAGTTAAACAGATGGTTAGTAGATGGCGCCTTTCATTAGGAACATACAGAGTATAATATAAAAGTTTTTTAAATCAATTTTTGTTATTAAAACATGAATTTTAAGCTGTTTGTCTATTTTTCCCGTGTAGTGGTCAAGGAAAGCTTTAAAATGATGCCTCATTCATGTAATTTGATGATGTATTAAAGAAGTTATGGTGTACCGACAAAAAAATAGTCTTGAGAAATAATATATGCGATCATGACATCAAAGCAGGTTATTAATTTGTTAATATTAGGAATATGTAAGTTGTAGGTTGAGTTTAAATGTAGCGCATTTTAAAAACAGAAACTGTAAATAAATTCAGTACGGTACCACTAATTTATCTGAGTTTCTATGTGTACTTGAAAAAACTTTGGGGGGAACACAACCCTTGACCCTTGTTTCTGATTTGCTCTACTGTATGCGTAACTGATAAGCACCCCCTCATTTTACTCCTGATATTTGTTGTGATAGCACTCAGTTTTGCCTTTTTACAAATGAATCGCTCAAAACGAAGACAAGGTTGAAATTATTTTTTTCCGGACAAAACCTGTTATGATGTTATAATAAAATATCATTCAAGAACTTTGATTGTCCATTACTTTGAAACGAATCAAGATATTAAGCTCTAATTTACGCCATTCTGTTTCTCTTTTAATAAGCTTTTCAATTGTGTATTATAAGACCTACCTTTATATTTGAAATTGTAACCCCCCACCTAAGCTTCCCAAAACCATAGAGGGTTAGATATGTGAAAAAATGTGTCCTGTTATGCAACACAAGATTATTTTTCAGTAAAAAGAAAATAATGAGGCGCGTTAAAGGGACGTAACGATCATTCGGCATAATAGCATAGATAATGAATAATAAAATAGATCATGCATACATACGGTGGCTGTGTGCCGAAAAAAAAGGTTGTCGGGAAAATAGTGCATGATCGCGCCGCGAGGTAGCGCTAGGGAGAAATCATTCACACCGCTTCCGTCGTTTCCCCAATAGATAGCGCCACTATAGTCGAATTTACAGTGGATTGAAATATTGCATTGGATCGGAGTTCTATTAAGTTATCTAAATAAGCTTAATAGTGAAGTTACTCAAAACGTGGGTATTTCATTGAATACTTCGGTCTTCTATAACTTAAAAACAGAGATCTTGAGGGGACACTTGTTAATTGATTTTTATTATATTTCCACGAAAGACTTTGCATTTGTAGTACCGTATTCGGAAGTTGTTGTATTTGAGGTCACAGTTTTTACAAGAAACTACGTTGCTGGTGTTAGGTTATAACTTTTGATAAAATATTAATTTTTGCTTAAGAGTTCAACTTATGACTTTGCTTTGGGTTTTAAATTTTCCGCAAACACATCTTAAGGGGTAGCTCCCTGTCCGCCATATTGAATCTGATTCCCGTAAGAGCGGTGCTACAGAATAAGTCATTTTTTCCCCGTTAATTCGTGGAATAAATTTAAAAATTTGGTTTCATTTTGAAGTACTGTCATATGCGGATGTTGATTGCTGAAAACATTTTCAAAAACTGTTTTTTTGTTTTCATAAACGTATGATGTAAATAGTAACGAACAGTAAACTTTATTATTTTTTTACTCAGCGGCAAAAAGAGATATTGCAAAAAACCTTAGCAATAAACACCCACAATCTACTTTACTTTAAGAACACAAAAATATGCTTAAAAGTGAAGGGTATGGTTAGGTTATTTTAACAATGAAATTAGTAGCCAACTTCGCCAACTTTTTGAATTTAGGGACCCGAGCCTTAACAATAACCTATATTCATTTAATCCCAATTATTGTAAATGCTATTGTTTACTAATTGCAAACAAATTTAGAGTAAATGTTCTTATGCTTTGTGATCATTGTGCATATATGGCAGGCATCCCTGTAAAAAATTCGCCGGTTTAAACGAATCCTTCAAAATTTGATGTTCGTCCCCCCCACAGTGTCAGGCTAGAAACACAATTGATTTCTAGCGAGTCTGTCCAGACGTCGGTTAAATAAAGTTGAATTCCTAAAACAACGTAACCAGCTTATTTTTAGCAATTTTTGTAACTAAAAATTTGTGTTAACCTACAACAAAACGTCTGATTCGTCATACAAGTGATTCATGCAAGTGTGTTTGTTATTGCGTCAAGCTGTATTGAAATAAACATGTTACGATAGTAAACAAAAGGCCTATACAAATATACTACGTATTTATATTACGTTATAATACAACAGAAATTTAGAATGTCTAAAAATAGTTATTACGTATTGGTTTACTAAATATTATCAATTTAAAGATGCTTACGGAATAAGTCATTTTGTTTCGTTAATTCGTGGAATAAATTAAAAAATTTGGTTTAATTTTGAAGTACTGTCATGAAGAGATATTGTAAAAAAACCTTAGCAATCAACACCCATAATCTATTTTACTTTAAGAAAAAAAAATACAGATTTCGTTTTTTGACAAAAATAACGCAAAAATATGCTTAAACGTGAAGGTATGTTTATTTAACATTGAAATTGGTAGCCAACTTCGCCATTTTTAATTTAGGGAGCCGAGCCTTAAATTTTAGACGAAGGAGTAAAAGCTTGTTTTTAGTTATTGCGGTTAGTCTATCCTAACAAAACGGGCGCTGCTATTTTGCAACCCAAATTATTGCAAACGTATAGCTGGTAGTGTTTCACTTAGCTACGGCGCAGATAGTATTTTCGTAATTAAATATTGTCTTTAATTAAAATTACTGATCAAAGTTAGCTTACTTGTTAAAAATCTTGAACATACATTCTTGCTTTAAAATCACGCAAAGGAACACTTGGCACTTGACATGTTTTCCTATTCAAATTCTTCAAAGAAGGAAAACAATTAACATTCCAAAGTATGTAATGTTCTTGGACGTTACCGCAGGCGCAGGTGTAATCAACTCAAACCACGCTGCCGACATTTACACATGAAAATGACAATGTGTTATTTCCGAAAGGCGATGCGCGAAACATGTCATAATCTACCCATTAAATTAAAGTCTTTCGACTAGATTTAGTTTCGCAACCACTGCTACTTCGATCTGCCTGAGTCACAAGGACACAAGGTAGAGACACTGTGTTTAATCATGACGTCATTGTTAACTTTCGGAGTCCACTTTCTCTTCGAACGTCTTTCACAACATTTCGTAACGCTTCTATGAAGTCTGCCCTCTTCTTCCTGTGTTTGGATAACTTGCTTTTGAGTCGGCGACAACCTTGACCCCAAAACTTACACCCGATCGTTAAAGTCTCTCAGGTTAAACCCAACGGTATCGTTAAAGTCTCCCTTACACTCTGTGACGTTATTCTACTGTGTTATTCTCAGTTAGAAAAGTTTTTAAACAAGAATTATTATTGGGGATTTACTAATAGATTTTTAAATGTGCAATTGGAGGCACGTGTAGGGTTTATTTTAAAAACGAACAAAAGAAATGCAGCTTTCTCGACAGTCAGATTATATGTGAATGATATGTGAAATAAAAACTTGAAATAAGGGTTCAAGTCGCTAATAAAGTGCAATGTTAATATCTCGATTTGTAACTTTGAATGCTCTCCATGAAATTTACTGCTCTTTGGGACCCATGCCTTTCATTGGAATTTCTAAAATATGAGATTTCAATAGTAGGATTTTGTGACGATACTTGTTTAGTGTGAAATCGTAAAAATATTCGAAGTGTATATTATTCATAATAGCCCCGAATAATGTTTTTGAAAAGTTTGTGAATAATATTTTAGTTTTTGAGGGGGGGGGTGAATTAGGAAAATATTTTAAATTTTGTAGGACGTTCTAATAGTTTCTATGAGTGGGTTTATTTAAAATAAATAATAAAATGAAAAAGTAAAACCGAGATAATAAATAAATATATATAACATATATTTTGCCGCCAAATTAGGTCCATCAGACCTAACCTCTTTTAAATACAAATTATATACTGATTAATAAAGAAATAGGTAGCCTAATTTAATAACGAAATCACACAATAAAATCTAGTACAACAGAGATAGATAGAGGTATAAGAGGGCGAAGGAATAAATTAAGTATAACTAAATGAATCGGGAAAGAATTATAAAAGACATCGTAAGGTTGTAAAAATAATAAAGATTAAGTCTAAATACGAAAGTCATTAATAACAATGTAGCATGCTGATGAAAAGCGAGAGAGATAAAAAATACAGAAGAGATATAAATCACAACGAAGGGTAAACACAGGCTTCATAACTATTATTGATACCTTTGAATTATCTTCCAATTGAAACTCGACCTTAAAAAACGCACGTTTCTTTGTCCAACATTCATTAGTTATAATTAATCTGACTGATTGTGTCTCGGAGCAGACGTCATCCTTAACTCTACAAAATATTGACTGTTGTTATTCTATAATTTCGAACTTGCAGATTTTTAATCAAATGCAATGCGTGACACTGAATTGTGCTTATATGCTACTTTGTCCGGAGACTTCAATGCAGTAGAAAAGATTGTGACTTTCTATTTAGTATAAACTACTTACTTTAACGTGGTCGCGCGGTGAATACGTACATTAAACCTTTTCATGGATTACAAGTTTCAACTATTATTGAAATGTACAGATATCGGCCCGAAAGCTGGCGCTTGACCTTGTCCGGGCGTGATGGGCGAGCGGTGTGGGGCAAAGGCGTAAGCGGAGAGAAAAAACATTTTTTCTCACGCCGCTTTCTAATGTGATTCATTCTTTCGACGAACTTGTCGTGCCACCTCAAACTTGAAAGGGTTACAAAAGTAATTATAAGTTTAATTACATTATTTATGTTCGTTTTTCTAGAGATAATCGCACACTTTAAAGCGTAAAATTGGAGCATGGAAATGGTTTATCTACCCGCGCAGGGAATACTGATGTCTTTAGTATTGTTAGTAGCCCATAGTCCAAGTGCCTTGATTCGCTGTAGACTTCTATAGGTGCACCTCGGCGCTATGTTTGCTGGCAGTGAATCTTC
>JAGFPH010007592.1:8054-34857 GCA_018207615.1 Philaenus spumarius | reverse complement strand
TTGGTTTTCAAAAACGTTTGAGATAGTGGCAAAGTTCGGTAAAGTAACAAAAAATACTAATCCGTTAAAGATAAGCCATACAGTAAGCTCAAAAAAGTCGGCAGTAAATATGTCTAATACAAAATCGCACCCGCATGTTTTCATTTATTCCGATTTTCTTACGATAACTGTTTTGATAGAACTAGTGATTATGATAAATCTAGCCTAATTTACTGCATTAAACATTCGAGTTGTCATACAAGATTCAAATAATCCGACCACGCAGCTGAACCGCTGACGTGAGTTGAGCAAATTTCCAAAATTAAGTTTATAGGCCTATGTTTCAGGGTCTCAACCAACAATTTGGGAAATAGGACTATTCACGACGGTGCTGAATAGCAAAAGGCTTCGCAAGCCATTCCGCATTGGGAGTATTTGCAATACACAATGCATTGCGTGCTTCGCACGCCAACCACCGTGTTGGAAGTATCTTCAATACACAAAGCATTGCGTGCTTCGCACGCCAACCCCCGTATTGGGAGTATCTTCAATACACAAAGCATTGCGTGCTTCGCACGCCAACCCCGCGGTAGAATCCACCACATGGCTTTGAACCGGGTAGTTTTATGGTATTTTACGTTTTCATCGATTTTGGGGGAACCAAGCGAGCTATAAGGTCGCGTAAAAAAACAAAATGTTCAGCATAACATCCTACATTTATATTTGTAAAAAAACTCTAAAAAACATTTATTCTCGTAGGAAAGTTCTAAAAAATAGTTACTTGCGGTCGAAAATCGTGCTTCCGGTTGTTATATTTTTTTGGCTGACGAACTCGTCCGAGCGACGTAGACAACCAACATGTGTACGAAATTTGGACCACATTAGACTTAAAATGCGAACATATTATATACGTATATGTATATGATTTTTAATGACAGCCCAAAACGTGTTCTGAGGACCATGAACGGTGCTTATTTGCTACGCTCGACCTTGGGTCTTACCATAAGGGCCACTGCAATAGCTCATTTTTCCTATGGAAATTCGCAAATAAAAACAAGAAGAAATGATGGAACACTTTTTCGAGTCTTTCGCTCGTGTTCCCCCCCCCCCCCCAACCCACCTTCCAAAATCGGGTTTCCCCCCCCCAAAAACATATAAAACGATACCACACACTGCTTTCAAAATCTTGACCCAAAAACGTGATCCCGACGCGCTACCAATCTTTACCTGTCAAAATCGGGTTTCCCGTACCCTAAAACGTATAAAACGACACCCCACAATGTATTTTCAAAATGTTTGACGCGAAAAGGCGACTCCGACGCGCTGCAAATTCACGCTGGAAAGCTCGAAAGCTTTTGAACTCTCCGCAATAAAATTACGATTTTGGCACAACCAGAACTTTTCTACGACGTCTGCGAGTAAAGGTACCGTGCCCAAAGACAGACACACAAGAATTTTCGCAAGATTTCAATACTTCGGCATTTCAATGTGAGCCGAAGTAGGCCTAAATATTATATGGCGTATCTTAGAAACACAATTTTATTCGAATTTCATTAGCTATTAATTCCTACAGGTCTTGCTTGTCAGTAACAAACAAATTGTCGGTAATTAAACAAAACTCTAGATAATAAACTTAATTAACACGAACAATATTTCCCCTTCGTGGTAAATACTTAGTTATATTTTCTTATATAGTTTGAATAATTCCAACAAAATGTATTCAAAGTTTGGTATTACAGTCGCTTGATCGTTTGAACAGCTGGCTTGTTGAAAAAAAACCTTTTGATCATAAAGCAAACATTAAAAAGCTGTTTAACGCTAATTCCACTGATGATTCACAGGTTTACTTGGAGGTATGGAACATCAGTTTTAAATGGATAACTAATTTATTTATGAGAATAAAATCACTGTATTAGTATTTTTTGGGAGCCTACTTCCCAATTCCTGTATTAATAAGGCAAAAATCTGTAAATTACCGAGACAAAACTGACCGTTTTCTATAAGTGAGAAGTGTTGCCAAGTCTAACCGTAAAGTCTTTAGTACTCGCTGTGGAGAAACCGTTCGACATGGCAATATTTGTAACTTGCCAAAACACGAACCTTCTCGTTAACCGACTGTGATGCATAACTTCTAACTGTAGTTTTACTAATAACAATAAAAATTCAGTGATTTGCTGGTTAAAAGTAAAATCTGCCAGTAAACACTTTAATTAATAAAACAAGTAGTAATTAAAAATCTATTTAAATCATGTGTATTGTGTTTCCTAAACTGTTGAACAATTTATCAGTTTATAATTTTACAGATTAGACTGATCATTTTTAACTGTGCTCGATAATCTTCGATGGAATGTGCTTGAAAGAAAACCAAATAATTTGTTGTTTTGTTAACATCAAATTGTGTGCCTAACACGCAATAATTCTTCAGCTGTTTCATATATAAGCAAACTAGCTGACCCGTACGGCGTTGCCCGTGGTGGTTGGTATTTTCAGTCTTTTTAACATAATTGTATCCTTTTTAAGTGTTCAGTCAGTGAGTGGTATTTGGCTTATATATATATAGATCTTAAATAATAAAAGCACTATTGTCATAACAATAAAAGATCTGAAATTGTGATTTTAGTAACTTTGATCCCCCCAAGCCCCTCCTAAAATTTCGAAATTTTTCATATCCTTTCTTAGTGAGCACCTATGGCCCAAGAGGAAGCTACATTCGAAATTTCATTCCAATCCGTTCGGTAATTTTGAAGAAATCGTGATTTAATAACTTTAATCCCCCCAAACCCCCCTAAAATTTCGAATTTTTAAACCCTTTCTTAGCGAACGCCTATGGCCCTAGAAGAAGCTACATACCAAATTTAATTCCAATCTGTTCGGTAAATTTGGCGAAATCGTGATTTAGTAATTTTTACCCCCAAACAACCCTAAATTTTCCAATTTTTTAAACCCCTTTTTTAGTGAACACTTATGGCCCTAGAGAAAGCTACATACCAAATTTCATTCCAACCCGTTCGGTAGTTTTGAAGAAATCGTGATTTAATAACTTTGATCCCCCAAACCTCCCCTAAAATTTCGAATTTTTTCAAACCCTTTCTTAGTGAGCACCTGTGGCCCTAGTGGAAGCTACATACCAAATTTCATTTCAATCCAGTCGGTAGTTTTTGAGAAATCGTGATGAGTGTGTGGTATTTCGCTTATATATATATAGATTACATGAAAGTTGGTATAAATTAGAGGCTTGAAATAAAATAAATAATATTTTGGATCAAGCCATTATCGACATCGAGCTTGAGTGATAACTGATGTGTCCCTGCCGGCCTCCCAAGCGTCAATGTGAGTTTATGGAGGAATATTCCAAGGAGTGGAGCTATATTAAGAAAGGGATGCTATGACAATGACGTCGAGTTTTTACAAAAAAAGATTATGTGACACAAACCAAGTACAATACGGCACAAGTGTTTAATTTTCATTCGCAAAAAATGATGAGGCTAACATTTTTTTGCAAAATTTGTTTTTGGTCATAAATAAGCCATTTTTGCGGACTTTCATTTTGATTTGAGTAAAAAGACGGAGCTTACTTCAGGAAAATGAATAGTTTCCGGGGGAAGCCCCTCGGATCCTTCTTTAGCTGGAAGGTATCCCCCTAGACTCCCCTTGGGTGTCTCCCGTTTTTTCCAGTTCATGATTTGGTCACCCTAGTTTAGGGGGTCATATGAAGCCCAACGAGCTATGATAGACATCCCACATCGGTACCTTTCAAAAATGGCGGCTGTTGAATGGTGCTGGGAAGGTGTTCAGTATGTTCTTTTAAAAAGTTTCGAACCAAATACGATAAGAAACTTTTAAAAACGTCATAATGCTCCTAAAGGCTCTGGTTTCAATTTGTAAAGCTTCAACTGCTCCTAAGTTGATAGTATGTGAGAAACGGTGATTCAAATGTCAAAAACCTTGGGATTTCCATTTCCATTGTACCTATCAAAATGACATTCGATAACATTGAAACTACTAACATTCGGTAGTTTCAGAAGCGGCTAACAGTCACATATCGTGTTTTCTGAGTTCGCTCATTACTTATAACCCCCCTGAACAACGACCTTCCCTCTTTTACCGCTTCTTTAAATTTCAAACTTACTTTTCTCGATGTAACAAAATCAACCTCCATAGTCGCCTCTTCTCCCTAACAACTTTTGTATAATTTCAAACTACATTTCAAAATTTGTAAATTAATTTTCTATATTAAATATACATTTCACATTTTTAACTGGTTTTTAATTCTTTTAAAAGCTGATGTGTAAGTGTAGCTCACAGAAAATGTTTTTAGTGTTAAGAAAAATTAACAACACCAATAAAAATTTGCAACTGTATGAAGGTAACTTAATCAATTGTTTCCATTGCTAATGACCAATGTTGCAGTTAAAAAATGTAAGAAACAATTGAAATCTTAATAACTTAAACACCACAAGTTATCATAGTTATTGTACAAAAATTAACTTTATACAATTCTTTTTTACTTCAAAGGACAAATAAATAGTTGAAAAGGAACATACTAAACTGAACACCACACTTTAATATAAAATCTTTCAATATGAAACATAGGCTACCATTTTAATATAAAACATTTTGTTGTGTGCATGTAATTCTCACAAGAGAAAAAGCACGTTATTTTTCCATGGCGAAGTTATAACTCCAGGGCAAAAATACTTGAAGGTACCAAATACTCAATATAATACACTAATCTCCTAACCAATAACAATAACCATGGTGGTAAAAAATACACTTAAAACCAGTGAAATGAGGTGAAGGCTTGCAACACTCAGTTTACTGTACATGAATACAAAATCTATTTTCTTTATTTCTTTAAAATAAAAGTTCAGATTCGCTAATTTCTCAGCGAGCACAGAATACAATAGAGAGGGCATCCCGTAAATAGCAGTAAGCAGGGTTGAAGCCATGTCAGCCATCTTTGAGTGTGTAGAAAACGTTGTTGGGCCTATAAATGCGTAGTTCTGTAAACGGTGCTCGCCTTGATAACACCGTCATTTGAACCCCTTAGGATGGGACAAAAATTACAAAATTTTATACATAGGTAGGTGGATATTGAAGGAAGGCAACAGTGTCCGTAGAAAGTGTAATACCTATTGTGTTTTTATTAAAATAATCCTTTTACATTAAATTAAATTTATGACATGAAAAAGTTAGTATGCGAGAACTTTTTTTATTTTTGAGGTAGAAAAAACTTCCAGCGAGAAAGTTGTAGCTAATTAGATGATCTTAAATTTTCATTCCAAACAATTTTCGATGGAACTTATAGTTTGTTCAATAATCCAAAGTAAATAACCGCTATGTTTAGCGGCGGACCACGGCTCCACGCTGTTCTACCACAAAAGTTAGCTCCAATACTCTGCCTCGTCTGATTTGTTTTACTCTTTACATGCTGAGGAAGTTAAAACAATATAAGTATGAACACATGGCAGTTCACCAACAAAATTAGACACCTAATCATATGTTTTAATGCAAACAAAGCAAGATATACAATTTTCTTATTCTCCATAAGAATAACATTGGACAACGTACTGTGTTTAGTACTTTAAATATCTCTGTAACCAACAGACGTAGAGAAATTATAAAAACACCAAATTGTTCGCCTTTTTAAACCAAATTCAACGGTGAAAAGTAAAGTTTGATTTACTAAAATATTATACGTAAAAAACTCAAAAAAACCGCTCGGCACTAGGATGACTCATGCTCTGCGGCCGCCATGTTGGATGTGTTTTACGCTTTCAGGTGGTTTCAACTCACTGCTACTGCGTGGCCCCTCTATTGTATTCTGTGCTCGCTGTAATTTCTCTGTATGTTATGTACCTTAACCACTACTGGGTTTGCAATATTTTCGAAAGCATTTTGAAACTACGTAGGCCTATCACAAAATTCCAAACAAAGCAGTTTTGAAATCCTTAAAACAGCACCTTAAACGACATCCTTCTCGGCGATTTCGCAAGTTAGAAGTACTAACCCGATTTAATTCAGTTTGTTTATTTACGTTGGTTTATAAACAACAGTTTATAACGTTTTGCGTTGATTTAATTTTATTGATCGCGTGATAGACTACACTTGCATATACCAGGTGTCTTAAAAGTCCCACACCCCCCCCTTTAACTTTTGTGTTTGTTAAAACAAACAAATATCCTGTGGGGAACGGTACTAACTTAGCCCAAAGTATCTTTTGAAGCAAACGGAAATTTTGAGTGTCCCCTAAAAGTGGGGGATTTTGGGGGCAACTCAAATTTTTTAAATGGGAAGTATGGTCATGTGATCCCTTATTTTAAAGATATATTTAAGACTAGGAAAATGACGTAAAGAAAATAAAAATCGGACCACCCAAAACAAAATGGCGGCCCTAAACGTGTTGAAATAAATCGACATAAAGTTGCTAATATCTCGAAAAGGAAGAGTTTTTAGAAAAAGTTTCAAGAACCAAAAAATGTTTATTTCAAAATGCTTCACCTAAAAACATTTTCCAAATCGATTTCGTAAATTTAAGTCGACTCCTACATCTTGGAAAATTTTGTAAAAAATAAAATTTACGAAATCGATTTGAAAGCACTTTGAAATAAACATTTTTTGTCTCTTGAAATGTTTTCTTAAAACTCTTCCTTTTCGAGATATTAGCAACTTTATGTCGATTTATTTCAACACGTTTAAGACCGCCATTTTGTTTTGGGTGGTCCGATTTTTATTTTATTTATGACACTAGTCTTAAATAGACCTTTAAAATAAGGGATCACATGACCATACTTCCCATTTAAAAAATTTAAGTTGCCCCCAAAATTCCACATTTTTAGGAGACACTCAAAGTTTCCGATTGCTTCAAAAGATACTTTGGGCTAAGTTTGTATCGTTCCCCAAAGGATATTTGTTTGTTTTAACAAACACAAAAGTTAAGGGGGGGGGGGGGGACTTTTAAGACACCTGTATGATGGTATAATGTAAACCATTTAACTAAAAGTTGTCATACTAGTTAAACATATTGATAATAGATGGCGCTTTTCGTTACCGTATGAAGTATAATATAAAAGTTTTTTTTAATAAATTTTTGTAACGAAAAAATTAATTTTAAGCTGTTTGACTATTGTTTGTCAATAGCGGGGAACACAAGCTTTAAAATTGTGCTTGAATAGTTAATTTTGATAAAGGAGATATCGCTTAGCGACCAAAAAACACCGTTGAGAAATAATGTATAAGGCTATTTTTGATTTTATACGTGAAAATAATATTGGGTGTGCTAAAATTTGACCTCCCTAAAATCCACTAATAGTCGATATCACTAGTGTTATATGCTGCTCCACCCTTTTCATTAGTCTAACGTTGGGAATTCATTTATCATCCAGCTGTGTTTTCCGAAATTTTATCTGTACTCTTTTAAATGAAATTGGTTGTCAGTTTCAAGAATATTATGAAAACCACATTTTAATATTGTTAAATTCATTTTTAGTAGGCTACCTCAAATAATGATTTTTAAAAGATCCCCACGCGATCGGATCATAAAAATATTTATTTTTAACACTTCTAAACTTTAACCACCCGAAATTCTTGAAAAATATAATTATGAAAAATTTCATTGTAATATCTTCACCTGCTTCTGAAAAAAAGGACTGATTTTTTTCGGAACCTAAAAAAACACATATTTCCCGTTTTTTATAACTCAAATTACTGATATTTCAAACTTCAGATATTCGTTTTCAGAATTGAATAACCGAAATACTATTACGCTTCCAAAATAAATTTCTCGAACCCAGTGGTGGCTGGCGTGTCTGTTGCACAACCAGCAATTCCAGTACATTTACTTTAGGGAAATTATAAAATAAATAAGTACCGGTATTTATACCAAACGATTTTCAACTTTATCCGTTTTGGGCAGACATCGCTTGAGGCTATGAGGGTCCCGTTTTTTCTTTTGGGGTACAGAATCCTAAAAGAGAAGTGAAAGATTGTTTATAACGTAGGAAAATACGAGGCTAAAACAGCAAAGGCATTTATAACGATTCAGTTACCATGAAGAATCCAATACTAAGGTTTACTTGATAAACTTTTAAATTACCTTCATTTCAAAATCTAAAAGTCTGATTTTCCATATCGTCTACTTCAAAAGGTGTTTATCCATTTCGTGACTCGCTCGGCGTGATACATTTATTCTAAAACATACACAAAACACAAAAACACTAAACAAATTGCACCACACTAAACAGAACCAATGAAGCACAACAATTAAAACATTTAAAACTGGAAAACATAACACTTTAAATTTTTTCCACTGATTTGCTATAATTCTTAATCGAGTTTAGCGCACAGTGATACACTATAAATTTGATATGAATCAAGCAACGTGACTTCATCATTAATAACGTTCTGGTTGGGATGTGTACCGTCTTCCTAAAGATGACGTCAACATAGGCGTCATGCGAACAGATACCTGCTGTGCAAATACACATGTATTGACGCCGTATTTACTCCAACGATGACGCAACATCAAGGTAAATACAAACAATGTGTTGGGTTACGCAGCTTGTACTCTTCCTACGCAATGGTTTGTGACGACAATGAGTGTTATGATTGAATGTTTGTAAACATTAAGCGGTTGTAGTTTTTCCGAAAATAGAAGTTTGTTTTTAGAAATGAGTGTATTTGTTGAAGCGTAGGCTCTTTGAGTAATTCAATCTGATAACGCTTTTATATAATACTTTAGAGAGAGAGAGAGAATGGTTATGCATTTCAGTTTTTACATTGTAGCCTACGGATTAGCAGACATCATTGCCTCTTTTTCTGGTACACTAACAAAAAAATGTGTAATATAAATTAACTTATAAATGGTTATGACTTTGTTTGTAAAAAAGATACAAAAATAGAGAAATATAGAGATTGATTGATCAATCGTCTTTATTTGGACGCAGTCGAAGCTATAAAGTTCCTTCAACTGTACCTATCAAGAAAGTACATAATGATTACAATTTCCAAAAAATGAATTCAAAGACTCGTACAAATGAAAACGTAAACAAACAAGACGTAGGCTATAAACAGAAGGCATACATTGTAAACGAAATGACATGAAAATGATTAGGCTACACAAAACTATGAAGCAATATGTTAAAGTCAACAATAAAGAAAGACAAACTTTAACTGACTGTACAGAGAAAGAGAGGGAGTGTTGGAAGAGAGAGATGGGGTTAGGTCATATGAGAAGATTCTGTACTTTGTTCTTTGACAGTGCAAAATGTAAGTGAAAAACAAACAAAAAATTAATAAATAATTACAAAGCTAAATACAATGAAAAGAACATTATTTGCTTCCAAACCTAACAATTTACCAGAAGCGAATCTAACTACTTTAGTTTAATTCATTTACAATAAGCTTCTCAAAATATTGTAAATGAAAGAAAATTTACTCCAAGAGGAAGATCTAAATAGGTATTCGTTTTACTCTTCAATATACGGAGGTCAAGATGTTCTTCAATATATTTGAAGAGGAAGATCAAAATACGTATTAGGTCATTAACATTACTCTTCACTATACGAAAATCAAAATGTACTTCAAAATACTTGAAGAGGAACATCAAAATATGTATTAGTTCATGAACATTACTCTACAATATATGGAGATCAAAATATACTTCAATATACGAAGAGGAAGATCAAAATACGTATTAGTTCATTAACATTACTCTTCAATATACGGAGTTCAAAATATACTTCAATATACTTGAAGAGGAAGATCAAAATATGTATTAGTTCATTAACATTACTCTTCAATATACGGAGTTCAAAATATACTTCAATATACTCGAAGAGGAAGATCAAAAAACGTATTAGTTTATGAACATTACTCTTCAATATACGGGGTTCAAAATATACTTCAATATACTCGAAGAGGAAGATCAAAAAACATATTAGTTTATGAACATTACTCTTCAATATACGGAGTTCAAAATATACTTCAATATACTCGAAGAGGAAGATCAAAAAATGTATTAGTTTATGAACATTACTGCACGAATATAACGAATAAGACGAAACTGCAACAGTTCTAATTAAATACTCTTAGTTTGCAAATGTAAACAATTAAAACCCTTGGAAAACCTAGGAAAACCCAACAACAGATTACGACGGTTTATACTAAAGCGTCATTAATAATAGTTGGCCTTTTCCCCAGACTAATCGATATAGGCGTGGTCGCTACGCCATGGAAAAACGAATACGTAACGACCGCAAAACGATGACGTATTAGATGAAAACAATGACGTCATCGTAACACTGACCGTACCAAATATAAATCGGAAAACCGCAAAGGTCACCTTGGCGGAAGAGTAGGCCTACGTGACCTTCTGCGCTTTTCCATCTGCCGACAGCATTAATTAAACATACTGTGTTTTCCTGGTGATTGTTTACTTTCCCATCAATGCACAATCATTGCCTTTTGTATTAGTTTTCCAGGAAGAGTAAGAAGAAATAGATTGTTACGAGTCGTAGACAGCAGGGTGTTTCCGGAGGAAAAGCCAACGCAACGGAAGACAATAGAAGGGATGTCGTTTTTGTCTGCGGGGCTTTACTATATTTATTAAAAGTGAATAGCAGTCGTACGCGGATGGTACCGTGTTAAATAAAAACAACTCGAGCGTGGTCTAAGAAATCATAAATTTGTGAATACTAAACAAATTTACATTCACACTTCTCCATCTACTATGTTCTGATCATTGACTATTCACACCCATTTAATCTTCGTTTTTAGCATGTGAACTACATTGAGCCAAACTTATAAATTTTTAGTAAAGATTAAATTTCTATAATTGTAATAGTTAACATATTTTTACATTCTTCAAATCTGTGATCAGATCCCATTTACCTTGTAACTTAGAAAACAATGTTTAACATATCATTAAAGTTCCATTTCAATCGGATAAGTAATACTGCAGTTAAATCGTTACAAATAAAACTAGGCTAAGTTTAATTTACAAAAAATAAAAATATTAACCTTGTCTATCTAAAATTAACAAAGTATAAATTAACCTCATTTCTGGCTACTATAATCCGTATACTTCAGGTTGGCCGATGGACCCGGGCTCCCTGAGGCTACCCTCGCCGCCTCCGTCAGGGTTGCTGCTGACTAGGGAATGAGTCACCGACTGGCTACGAGGGCACGCTTTTTTAACAAACCATTTGACATTTTAAAATACATATTTGGAATCTACTAAAAAATTTATGAAAAATAATACCAAATTCGACCTCCGTATCACAACATTTAATAGGTCAATGGCAAAATGTAATGAGATACAAACAGCTAACTTGTTTTGGTGATTAATACTAATTTCAAAATCTAACATAGTTGAGTTTGGTATCATGTTTCGTGTTTTTTTTAGTAGATTTCAAATATATGTTTGATAATTTCAAATTATGGTTTGCTAAAAGTTTATCCATGTAGGAATACAGCCAGTAGGTGACTCATTTCAGGCGGCGAGGGATGATAAGGGTGATCTCAGGTAGTCCCGGGTCCATAGGCCAACCTGAAGAATACGGTTGTATGACAACACGACTGAATGCGACCTGGAACCCTTGGGGGGCAATAAATATATCTGCAGGGCTACGACAGCACGACGTTGCCGAATCTCATTAGCGACTCAGTCGTATTGTCGTAGTCTGCGCGAGGTCCCAGCCCCTAATCCCTCCGCGTCTACCTGCGAGGCTGTCTTGAAGAAAACTTTATCCATACCAGAACTGAGTTCATAGCTAGGCAATATTTACCTATTTAAAGTCACTTCACATATTTTGCCGATAACAGTATGATTATAATATTTGTATAATTATAATATTTCGTCGTATTATCACTTTATATAATTAGAATAAAAAAAAAACTAAAGGACTTACCTAAACTGTTTAGTCACAGTATTTTGCACGAGAACATTGCATGTATTTTGCATGAATATGCATTGTAAATTTGCTGAGTACGCAGGGGTACGGGCTAAATATTATCACCACTGGCTGTCAAACCCTCATCAAGATTTACCCCGGTCAAGCCGTGCAGACTACGACATCACGACGGAGCCCACTCGCAGCTGCACCACCGTCGTGTTGTCGTAGCCCTGCAAACCAGGTAAACCGATGACCCTTGGCAGTTTTATTGCACCGTCGTGTTGTCGCTTTACCGAAGAATACAGACTATAGTATACAACCTTACCGCTATCAAAAATACGTTTTAGCACACTTGACGCTGAAACTTAGTTTCCCTGTTTGAATCTTGGTGAAGATCACAGATGGTTGTGCAGTTGGAATTGAAATTTCTTTCAGGCTATGATAGCATGCCTGTGATTTTAAACTTTCAAATAAAATTCGAAAAATAAAATACCATGGTACCAACAGATTTGCGTTTTATTTTATGTTTTTCAATCTCTGCTTTAAATTACGACTGTCTGCAGACACTAATTTTGACGCAAGTGAAGATATTCCAAAAGTTGATTCCTCAATGGTAACATTGTTGCATCCTTCTTCGGTTGTTTCCCCCATTGTTATCCACGACTCGACTTAATTCGAGGGTTTTCCTGAAATACTATTCCATTCATTTCAGATAAGCGATGAGAAATGGTAGGAAAGTTTCTATCAATGATTATAGTAAAGGCATTGATCCTGACCTGATGCAACGCTCAAAACAATAAACACGAACGATTATATAACGCTTTTCTACTCCGAGTTCACGTGATGGAAATTTTAATCCCTCTTCTATTTTATCTCTGGCCTCCTCTCATCGGGCTTCCCGCTTGGTCGCAATACTTTTAGTAATAATAGGCTGAGATAAAACTAAATATAGACGGTTGTTTTTGGAAGCGGCTTTTCCTAAATAGCGTCTTATTTTAATGGTTCCGTTTTAAAAGAACTTTATTGGTTCCAGTTTAAGGGTCTTCTATACCTTGCGTAAAACTGCAAAAATATGCAGTTCGTACTAACGTGTTTCGGACGCCGTTTTTCAACCTAAAACGTTGAGAAACATCTTAAATTGTTCTTAAAGGCTATGTGATTTAGTCTTTTCGGTTTTTGGTCGGTTATTCAAATTCCAATTATAACATACTAAATATGATATGGCGATCACATTTATTACTATTTAGGTCTTACTCATTTTCGTATAACTTAGTCTAGGCAAAATTTAATCACACTTTATATTATAAATTGCACGATTAAGTTGTTAATTTAACAGACTTTAAAAAAATACACAATATATGACTTTATGTAAAAACATCCATCACTTTTCGCCTTTTTTACATTTATTAGTTTTGACGTAGCTACCGTATTACGTATGCATTTCCATTGTATAATAGCGTTTCTGGTTTATGTTAATACGATGCTCAAATATTTACATTATTTGTTGATGTTCACAAACACAATATACAGCCGATATTCAAATAACAAGTACTTTTACACCGTCCGGATACGTTTGCTGACTATTCAAATAGATGAAAATCGAAACAGCTGTAATACGCATCGAAAGTGAAAAACACGAATAGAGGCAAATACACCAGTCAACATATTATTAGATTTTTTTGGTGAACGGAGTGGCGTAGTGGTTATAAGCGCTCGTCCAGACTGCTACAGTTGGAACTTCCATCTTTGCGTAAGTTCTAGTTTAGTTACTTTCGTTCGGTCTACGCTACTCCCCTTCATCAGTTAATTGACATGAAGTAAAGACGTCAAGCCTAAAATTTACTTTTCTTAGAATATACTTTTTTATTAGCTATAATATTACAAATTAAAGTTGAAAGCCTTTAAACATCACAGTTGAAATATTGTACAACAAAAATTTTACAATGAGCGCACTAAAATATATTTAAAAAAATACTATACAAAATAACACAATTTTAAATTGTATAACGTCCCTTAAGTCCTTGAAGTAGATGAAACGCATATAATTTCCTAACCTTCTACTGTTGAGGCCTCTGTATCATTGGAAACGAAAAAGGACGACAGTAAACTTTACTACACTTTGATTTGAATTGCTTTAGGATTGAGAACCATGCGACCGTAGTGGAGAGTAGAAGCTCGCCGCGCGCTAGGCCAATCAGGAAGGGGCAGTTGCCATAGCAACCGATGCACCCTGTGTTGCCAGATTTCTGTTAAACTGCTTGGCATTTGAAAGTAATTGCAAACAGGCGAATTGCTTGATGATTGGCTATCACAAGGCGACAATGCGTCGATGCCATACAAATCTGAATATTAAACTTATAAAAACGTTTCCCAAGAAGTTTATTCACTTCAATAAACTTAGATTTTGTAGTTGATAGAATAAATAAGCTCGTGCATCACTAAAGATGGCGACTTGGTTGTTGAAACGCATTTGAGTTAATAAACACATTAGTTGTGCGATTTTGTGTTCCAAGTTTGTTCTATCAAGTATATCGTCTCACTAGTCAAGCTCAATATTTATTAGCGAATTTCCATAGGAAAAACGAGCTATTGCAGTGGCCCTTATGGTAAGACCCAAGGTTGGGAGTAGCAAATGAGCACCGATCATGGTCCCCAGAATACGTTTTTGGGTATCATTAAAAATCATATATATATGTGTTCGCACTCTAGTGGTCGCATTTTAATTCCGATTTGGTTCAAATTTGGTACACATGTTGGTTGTCTACGTCGCTCGGACGAGTTAGCCAAAAAAATCGAACAATCGGAAGCACGTTTTTTGACAGGAAGTAACTATTTTTTTACATTTTTCCTACAAGAATGAATTTGTTTTTGAGTTTTTAATACAAATATAAATGTAGGATGTTATTCTGTACATTTTGTTTTTTTATGCGACCTTATAGCTCGCTTGGTTCCCCCAAAATCGATCAAAACCTAAAATACCATAGAAGTACCCGGTTCAAAGCCATGTGGTGGATTCTACCGTGGGGTTGGATAAGCACGCAATGTTTTGTGTGTTGAGGATACTCCCAATATTCGGAATGGCTTGCGAACCATTTTGCAGCTATTCAGCACCGTCGTGAATAGACCTATTTCCCAAATTGTTGATTGAAACCCTAAAACATAGGCCTATAAACTTAATTTTGGAAATTTGCTCAACTCACGTCAGCGTTTCAGCTGCGTGGTCGATTATTTATAGATTTGTAGTGCTAAGTTTGGCAGGTTTGAATCCCGATACCCGTTCCATCTAATTAAGTTCAATAGTCGCGCAAGTCTCGTTAAAATCAGTCCAGCAGTTTATGCTCTTCCCTCTTATTTCCGTCATGTTCTCTACAACGTGATTTGTCGTCCCGTGACGTCAGCCAATCGTGAATCCCGTAGTCCATCAGTCACTTGCTGAGCACAATGTCATCGACCACTTTTTACTAACCCCCAAATCACAAGTTTTCTTCCAATTCTATCGGTAAAATATTAGGAAATTCCTGAATCGGAAAACAACCCACCCGGTTACGTGTGAAACAATAAACTCCATTGAATATCTTAAGTGTGTTCTATTATTAAGTCGTTACGGCTAGAGAACGGAATTCCCCAGCACCTCCAGTAACAAAGCATACCGGCTGACTCGAGTGAATGGCGGTGGCGGGATAAACAGCTAGCGCTTCGCAACCTTGAGTCGGCCAATAATGGAACGCTCCCAAATTACAACTTATAATCTGTCGTGCAGGTTAAAACTTTAGTTAGTTTCGCACCTTCATCAAAGTTGGATCGAAATTTAGTGTCACTGGTTTTTCGGTTTTGTTGAATACATCAATCGGTTTCGGCCTCAGCGAGTGTTAGAATTTTTAGAGGTTAGAAACTAACTCGTTTACAACAGTGATTTTAAATTTTTTGTTTAAGTAGATTCAGTTCAAAAGAAAATTAATAGCTAAAAAACAAACCTATTGTTGGAAGTTGAAATTATGGGATCATCAAATGATATTGGATAATCACAGGTATGTTAATTTTTGTCTGTTTAAATTTACTTTCACTGGTCACATTGTTGTGTGGGTGACCGTTTATAGCCTACACATAACCTCACTTTTATTTTCATTCCTGCGTGAATTTGTTTAAGTGTAGGCAACTTTAAAATTGATAATATTTAGTAAACCAATACGTAATAAATATTTTTAGACATTCTGAATTTGTGTTGTATTACAACGTACAATATAAATACGTAGTCTATTTGTTTACTATCGTAACATGTTTATTTGAATACAGCTTGACGCAATAACAAACACACTTGCATGAATCACTTGTATGACGAATGGTTTGTTGTAGGTTATACAAAATTTTTGGTTACAAAAATTGCTAAAAATAAGCTGGTTACATTGTTTTAGAAATTCAACTTTATTCAACTGCGTCTGGACAGACTTGCTAGAAATCAATTTTGTTTCTAGCCTGACACTGGGGGGGGGGGGGGAACGAATATCGAATTTTGAACGATTCATGTAAACCGGCGAATTTTTTTAAAGGGATGCCTGCCATACATGCACAAGGATCACAAAGCATAAAAACAATTACTCTAAATTTGTTTTCAATTAGTAAACAATAGCATTTACAATAATTGGGATTAAATGAATATAGGTTATTGTTAAGGCTCGGGTCCCTAAATTCAAAACGGCGAAGTTGGCTACCAATTTCATTGTTAAAATAACCCAACCGTACCTTCACTTTTAAGCATACTTTTGTGTTATTTTCGTCGAAAAACGAAAGCTGTGTTTTTTTTCTTAACGTAAAATAGATTGTGGGTATTGATTGCTAAGGATTTTTTGCAATAGCTCTTTTTGCAACTGAGTAAAAAATTAATAAAGTTTACTATTTTCTACTATTCATATCGTACGTTTATTAAAACAATAAGACGGCTTTTGAAAATGTATTCAGCAATCAACATCCGCATATGACAGTACTTCAAAATGAAACAAAATTTTTTAATTTATTACACGAAATAACGAAAAAAAAACTACTTATTCTGTAGCATCGCTCTTACGGGAATCAGATGCAATATGGCGGACAGGGTATCCCCCCTCTTTAAGAAGATTATATTCAAGGTGTTCATAAACCAATGACTACATATCAATGTAGTCATTGCATAAACCGTGCTTTTGAGTTTAGTAAACGAATTTATTGTGAGATTTTGTGTGTCAGGTTTTATTCTATCTAGTTACTTTCTCACAAGTCAAGCTCTTTAGTTACTTAAGTTAAAATAGTTTACTTGGCAATGCCTCTGAAACGGACACTGTGCTTCTTCCTTTCGTAAGTTGTGTTGAAATAGTTTACTTGGTAATATACCTCTGAAATGAACATTGTGCTTCATCATATTCAATATTTTTTATACTTTTGAAGTGTGAATCAGAATATCGCCATAGAAGTTTACACTTCTCCAGGTGTGGCCTTAAGCGCACCTGGATTTTCTTGCAATAGCTAGGAAGGCTATTAATTGTAAAATTTAACAATTATCTTCTTAAACAAATAAAAGGGCACTGTGGCGGCAATATCACACTGATTTAAATAAAAACCCGAACCACAAAACAAGGGACAAAAACAATAATTAAACAACTAAATTGTAAGTTATGTTTAAGGGTCGGCTCTAGCTGTCGGCCATGTTGGTTGACACTCCATAAGACCAATGTTAAATTAAAATCCATATTTTTCCTTTATTTTTGATCGGATAATTATGAACGATATGTCATTTTAAAGCTATGGCCAATACGCATGCAAATGGCTTTTCCAAAATTAAGAAAAACGTTTTGTTTAATATTTATTAACAATTTAAAAGATTAATTTTTAATAATTTTTTATGTTGTCACTATTAGTTATAGCGAAAAAGTACCAAGCCATTTGCATGAAGAATTTCGTCCCCAAGAGTTTTTTTATTTTTTTGAAAAAGCTACTTGAACAATTGCGGGTTTTAAATGGATTTAGGCTGAGCAATGTCCGTGTAACCTACTGCCGCTATAGGGTGACTTTAAATATTTTTTTACGATGTAACTATTAATTATAGCGAAAAACTATCAAGCCATTCGGATGAAGAATTTTGTCCCCAAGAGTTTGGTATTTTTTTGAAAACGCTATTTGAACAATTTCGGGTTTTAAATGGATTTAGGATGAGCAATGTCCGCGTAACCTACCGCCGCTACGCTGGAGTCGCAGGTTGCTTTCTGTTTTACTAGAGCCGACCCTTAATACGTCACCCTTATGTACATTTCGATGACATGGTCATCATCCTCAGAGGGTTTTAACACTACTACCCTCTGAGTAGTGTTAAAACCCTCTGAGGATGATGACCATGTCTTCGAAATGTACATAAGGGTAACGTATTAAACATAACTTACAATTTAGTTGTTTAGTTATTGTTTTTGTTCCTTGTTTTGTGGTTCGGGTTTTTATTTCAATCAGTGTAATTATCTTCTTGTTGTAGTATTGATTTAATAAAAAGAAAAACTGATTTTTTTAATGAAATAACATTTTTAAGCATCATAAATTGTTGTAGGACATGATGTTTGAATTGAGAAATAAGTAGAAACCAATCCAAACGTATAACATAGTGGCATATATAAACATACAAAGTTACCGTGTCAATCCGCACTGATTAGGCTAGTTGACGAAAGGGTAAATATATATTAAAATAAAAATCATAATACGTTATATTCTCGCGAATTATTTCTTTCAAAGCTCGGAAAAGTCCTTATTTTTATCACTATTGAAATCCATCGGATTGCAAACGGATATTTGTTACCTAGATATTGCCTCAACACAAACCAACAAATGTCATATACTTACCTCCATTACAACTCGCCTAAGGACTGACGTTGGTTTTGATCACTAATTAACGTAGTTTATAATGAATGGATTTTGTTGTTTTCGTTTTTCGAGGGAGTCGGGGATTCCCCGCGTCAGATTCTAATCTTAGCTATTTATAAAAAGAGCCTAAACTATCATTGATGACATTTTTTCCCTCTCATTAATAATCATAACTTATCAATAATAATTGTATGCATTGTGGGTCACGCCCCAAAAGTAGTGACTAGACTGAGGAAAAAGTCAGAAAAGGGTTTAACTTAGAAAGAACCAATCCGCAATGACGCTCGCTAGACGGGAACAAGATGCTCCAAACATACGGTTATGTCGGCGAGGAACCCATCCATATTCCTCAGCCAACCCATCAATTAACCCATGCGTCCAACACAAAATTCGGTAGCTGGATCAATTTATATTTGTTTCTTAACTGGTTTTCAACTTATCAGGCAGAGCATACGTTTTGATGGTTTTAGTAGGCCTAAACATAATCTTAAAGTGTAATCTATGCCTAGGTGTGGTGTTGAATTGTTGAAGCTAACCAGTTATTATAAATACGTTGTTGCATATAGGGGGGGGGGGGGTCATGTCAGGACCTGGGATTTGAATTTAACACGTTCACTGCTAGGGACGCACATGTGAGCTTGACACTGAACACTATGAGAAGCGGCCGACGCACAGTGCATTGCACCCTAACCCCCGTATTGGGAGAATTTTCAATACAAAATGTATTGCGTGCTTCGCACGCCAACCCCCGTATTGGGAGTATTTTCAATACACAGAACATTGCGTGCTTCGAACGCCAACCCCCGTATTGATAGAATTTTCAATTCACAGAACATTGCGTGCTTCGCACGCCAACCCCAGTATTGGGAGTACTTTCAATACATATTTTAGATAAGATCAAGCTCACAAGAGAGTAAGGCTGAACCTACTGCACCCATGTGTATTGTACGTTGTAGTTTAATCAAGTAAATCTAAATATCAGTATGCATGCAGTGCACAATGATGTAAAATGTTGCTGGATCCTCTGTTGAATTGTCTATTTTATAATTTAATTTGCACTTTTTAAACCTAGTATTAATTTTACTACTAAATTTCGGGATTTCGGGAGGGGGTTTGACCCCCTAAGCCACCCTGTCTACGGCCTTAACTAGTGTCCAGGGTCAAAAATTGCATGAAGTTCCTTTTTAGAAGTTTTTTTCTAAATCTGAACCCCATTTAGAGACTTTAAAATTTAAATGTCATCAAAACTGAATAAAAACTAGTGTTTGAGGTAAACTGTAACGGAAAAACGTACGAAAATTAAGTCCAGAGACCTACTTATGCAGATGGTTAGGCCTATCTTTCGAGCTTCAGAAATTTGTAATTAAAGATTACATTAATCAATGTTTAAGACTACTAATTAATAGGCAACAATTTCTGAACATGGTCTATCGATTACTAAGTTTGACGTGTTTTTCTGTAACTATGATTTGATTTGTTGTTCAATTGTTTTTGTATAGTGAAATTCGTGTAAAATTTAAACATTCATGACAAACAGCCTATTTTGCACAGCTTTGTTGCTAATGGTCTTGTACCCTAAGGGAGTTTAGTTCGTTTATCCATGTAGGCCCTGGAAGTTTTCTAAAAGTAAAGACCATGATATCAAAAGTGTCAAACATATCAAGGCTTTGACATCGTAGAGTCTGTGTTAAGCTGGCTCATGAACGTCTTGACTGATTGCAAAGGTTTAAATAAATTCGTAAACATAACTAAGTATTGTCTTTTTTATTTTTGAATTAAAGCGGAACTCTAAAATAATTCGAAAACGCAGCTGAACTGCTGACGTGAGTTGAGCAAATTTCTAAAATTAAGTTTATAGGCCTATGTTTTAGAGTTTCAACCAACAATTTGGGAAATATGTCTATTCACGACGGTGCTGAATAGCTGCAAAATGGTTCGCACGCCATTCGCCATATTGGGAGTATCTTCAATACACAAAGCATTGCGTGCTTCGCACGCCAACCCCCGTATTGGGAGTATCTTCAACACGCCAAGCATTGTGTGCTTCGCACGCCAACCCCACGGTAGTATTCACCACATGGCTTTGAACCGGGTACTTCTATGGTATTTTACGTTCTGATCGATTTTGGGGGAACCAAGCGAGCTATAAGGTCGCGTAAAAAAACGGAACGTGCATAATAACAGCCTACATTTATAGTTGTAGAAAAAACTGAAAAACAAATTCATTCTCGTGGGAAGAATCTCAAAAAATAGTTACTTCCGGTCAAAAAACGTGCTTCCGATTGTTGGATTTTTTTGGCTAGCGAACTCGTCCGAGCGACGTAGACAACCAACATGTGTACCAAATTTGAACCAAATCGGACTTAAAATGCGGCCGCTAGAGTGCCAACACATGTATACGTATATATATACATTTTTAATGACACCACAAAACGTGTTCTGGGGACCATGATCGGTGCTCATTTGCTACTCCCGACCTTCTGTTTTACCATAAGGGCCACTGCAATAGCTCATTTTTCCTATTTAAATTCGCTAAAAATACCGTCAGTCAGTAGTTTAAATAGTATAAATCAATTTCATCATTAACTAACCAAACCCAGACAACAAAATATATTAACCTATAAGACTATCCGCAGGTTGCTAAATAACCTAGCCTTAACACAAAAGTCCTATGTTGTTAACTAACCTTACCTAAACAGCAAAAGATAACCAAGAAGCCTTGACCTATGTTGTTTACAAACCTAAAGGATCCAAGGTCTATGTTTTAACTAACCTTTCCTAAACAGCAAACATTAACGTAGAAGCCATATATATATATGTTGTTTACTAACCGCCTATGTTATGTTATAAAACTATACTAATCAGCAAACTTTATTCTGGACCCTATTCTTATGTTAAGATGACGACACCAACAAGTACAACAACGACGATGACATTTAGGCTTATGTTGTTCTAAACCCGAAATATTAAGTTAGGCCTAGGTCTAACCTAGAAGCATATGCTGTTAATAGTTTTTACTTAGCAAAACAAATAATTCGACCACGCAGCTGGACCGCTGACGTGAGTTGAGCAAATTTCCAAAATTAAGTTTATATGCCTATGTTTTAGGGTTTCAACCAACAATTTGGGAAATAGGTCTACTCACGAAGGCGTTGATCAGCTGTCTGTGTGTACGCAATACATTAGTAGACTTTGTTTGCGCCTAGTGGCCTCGCGAGTTTTCACCACTTGGCTTTGAACCGGGTACTTGTATGGTATTTTACGTTTTGGTCGATTTTGGGGGAACCAAGCGAGCTATAAGGTCGCGTAAAAAAAAAATGTGCAGAATAACATCCTACATTAAAATTTTTAGAAAAAACTCTAAAAAAATTTCATTCTCGTAGTAAAAATCTCAAAAAATAGTTACTTCCGGTCAAAAAACGTACTTCCGGTTGTTGGATTTTTTGGCTAACGAACTCATCCGAGCCACATAGACAACTAACACGTATACCAAATTTGGACCAAATCGGACTTAAAATGCGACCGCTAGAGTGCGAACACATATATACATATATATATATATATTTATATGAATTTTAATGACACCCCAAAACGTGTTCTGGGGACCATGATCGGTGCTCATTTGCTACTCCCGACCTTGGGTCTCACCATAAGGGCCACTGCAATAGCTCATTTTTCCTATGGAAATTCGCTAATAAACTCAAAAATTTTGCTAGATTTAAATGATTTGAAAACTAATGGAAGGTAAACATGATTTTGCATAACTGAAGACTGAGCTAACGATGTAATTAAAATGTGTTAAATATTTTTGTGTTACACAGTCAAAGGCCTATAGATACATTGTTATAATGTTGTACGTTACGCTGCTCCCTCGCCCGCGTTGAGCTAGACTAACTGGTAAGCAAACACACCAGTAAATCAAGAATCGATGTCGCATAAATCTACCGGTAAACACCTTTCAGAAGCTGTACCTAATGTGGTTTGTAAGCACTTACGCTATTACAAGACCTTAATGTTCATTTTAGCCAAATGTAGTTTTAGCCCAGTCGGTATAGGTTACAACTACCAGTAATTTGCAATACGGCTGAATTTTTTTTATAAGTACATTAAAGTATGTAGATTATCATAAAAAATGTTTACCAGTCTATCGATTTCCCAAAGTCGAAAAACAAAATCGATTATCATTTTTTTATCGATTATCCTTAATATTTCGAGCTGGGATAAAGATAGAGGAAAATAAAAAATACCACCGTGTAGGGGAGGTATTTTTCAACAAAAAAGGTCATATGTATTTATTTCGTCCGAGCAATGGTTTGTCTGGAAAAAAATCGATAATGCAGGTATGTATTTTGCAGCAGGGGAAATCACTAAAAGGGGACATCTTATTCATATATGAAGCGTTGGCTCATTCTAAATTGGCCGAATTTTAATATATCGAATTGAAACTTGACATAGGAGTTAAAATATATATTTTAAACATTTATGCTGAGTCTCAGCTTGTTATCTTGAAAATGACCCGATCTAGGAGTCGATTTCGATTATCGATTTTAGGAGTACCGGACCCACCAATTCATTTTTAAACAGCTGCAGTTTAGAAACTTTTTGGAATATCAACATCAAATTTGTTTTACAAGTTGTGTACACCAGTATAAATATTCTTAGTAAGTATGAACGATTTTTTTCTTGTTATTTTAAAAACGAGGCGCTTGAAAATAGTCTTCTGTTTTACCTATCTCGTTTTAACTGTAACACCTTTGGATTCAACGACTCCATTTTCGACATTTTTGAACATATCGATTTAAAAATTGGCACAGAAGTTAAAAATACAATTGTTTTTTGCTATACTTATTTTAAAAACTATATTTAAAAAAATGACTAATCTGCAGCTGATCAACTCAAGCGTTTTGATGAAAAATCTAAAAAGGTCTAAAATTATACTTTTTTAATTTACTTGTGCTTTTAAAAGTAAATAATGAAAAAGGTTTATACTCCTTGAACTTGTTTGAATATATATATTTAACTTGTAAAAAAACTTTCAGGTTGATATTTTGAAAATTTTCTAAACTGGAGCTGTTTAAAATGGATTGGTGGGTCCGGTACTCCTAAAATCGAGAAACCCATTAATAAGTCAAGTGGCTCTAGATCGGGTAATTTTCAATTATGAAGTCACAGTGAATCTGTTTAACAATTTAAAATATGTTTGTTAGAAAGTATGTGCCAGTTTCTGGTACCGTATATTTGTCTATAACACCCTCGCGGTTAAGCCGCGAGCTAGATTTGTCTAAAGATGAGGAGGCAATTAAGGTGTTTACAAATTGTTCGCGTTTTGGGGTAAATTTCGAAGAAATAGTGACGTACAGCTTCCGGTCGTTTAACAGAAATATTTCGATTGTTTAAACGCCTCAGCGGATGTTGTGGAAGTTATCAATGAATTTGACTGAACTAATAGGTAGGCTATTGTAACTGTGTGTTCTATATGTAAGTATGTATCAATCCCCTTTAGCAAGTGAAAACACGCTAAGTATTTTAGTGCCAAGGTTTTATGCCTAGGCCTTATTTATGAACTTTAATTTGAGCTTTTATTTAATAGAATTTATGTGAATTTATTTTAGGGAGAAATGTCTATCTGTATGTCTATATGTATGTCTGTCTGTATCTCCGTCTGTATGTCTGTCTGTCTGTATGCATACAAAGCTAGAGAGAAAACTATTCGAACAAATTTGCACTAAACACGTCAATTAGGCCTGTATAGATGCACGAAAAAAGGGATTGAAAGTTTTGAAAACTTCCCTCTTTTTGGCCAAAAACCCCAAAAAATCGGTTATTATTTTTTTATAAAAAAATGGCTCTGACGATTTTGACAAATTTTGACTTATTTGTAACTCTTAACGTACCCTACCATATGAAAAAAACAGCATCTTTCTAAAAATTCTCGTTTAGCTTATAATAACAATAATAACAGATTTTTGGGGGTTAATAATTTTGTCAAAAAGGGCGTTGTTTTTCAAGAAATTTTCAAAACCTTTTTTCGTGCCTGGTCGACATGTTTGGTGCAAATTTGCTCGAAATCGAAAGAATAGTTTTCTCTCTAGCTAATAATAATAATATTTATCAGTTACTCTCCTAATTTAATACAATTATGAAGTCACAGTGAATCTGTTCAATAGTTTAAATACGTTTGCAAGAAAGTATGTGCCAGTTTCTGGTACCGTTTATTTAGTTATGTCACTGTAAGTTTCAGTTTGTAAACATATTATAGGCGCATAGATCGGTACCACTACATAACTTTCCTAAAAAGAACACAAGGTTAGAAGGCGCATTCTGCACTTTTGTCAAATAAACTTGCATATTTTAGGAAATTTATTGTTTGAATTAATTCCCGTTTAATGTAAACAAGAAGGGAGTTTGTAAAGTACGCAAGTATGTTTTTTTAATTTTTTATCCGTTTTTTTAACTTCCCGCTAAGAAAATTGAAAATTTTATAAAATCGGGAAGTTATTGGTTTCACCCCGTTTTTCGAAAATCGAGTATTCATCAGATCTCGACGTTTTGAGGTCCTAGGAATCTTCCCTGACCACTCCCGAGAAGTTGTCACCCTGTCTGTATGTGTGTGTGTGTTTGTAAGTATGTGACCCGCTTATAACTTTTGAACGGTTTAACCGATTGGATCCTACCAAACGGTGTTCTAAAGAGTTCCATCAAACTTAGATTTTCTGAAAATTTCAACTAATTCGGACCGGTAGGTTCTGAGAAATTTCGAAAAACTAAGAAATAAAATTTTTCAAATCAGGTTTTTTTGGAATAACTTTTAAACGGCTTTACCGATCAATTCCAAAATCTAATCAGCTTTTAACCTTGAAAAGCGACGTCGATCGCTACCAGTCCGGTCAAAATCGGTTAATTCGTTCGTGAGATATCGTGAACGAAAGAAAATCAAAAAGTGTTTTTTCTCAATTTCTCCGAAATTTTTCATCAGAAAAATTTTGTTGTCGATTCTTTCAGTGGACTCGAAAAACTGCATCGATTGCCGCAAATCGCATAAAAATCGGTTGATTCTTTCGCGAGATATCGTGAACGAAAGAAAATCAAAAACAGTGTTTTTCCTCAATTTCTCCGAAACTTTTCATCTGAAAAATTTTTGTTGTTGATTCTTTCAATGGGCTTAAAAAACTGCATCGATTGCCGCAAATCGCATAAAAATCGGTTGATTCATTCAAAAGTTATGGCAGTTCAAAATTTCCAAAAATAGTGTTTGTTGTAATTAAACTTAGCGGGAAGTTACATGGATGGCCTTTAGGGTCAACCAACCTTTCCAAATTTTTTTTAAAAGAATTTTCATATTCACAAAATTAGTTTAAGTTTGTTCATACATTTTCTCCTTTTTGCAAAATGTTTAACTACTAACTCTTTGGAATACACCCTAACCGGCTCACGTTTCATTCACAACCGTCCCAAGCTTGCATAGGAACAAAAACAACGTCATTAAATTGACTAAATATCTGTGACCATTCTATGACGTACACAGATCCGAATAAAAACAGCTTTTACACACGGGCTGATAAACATCTGTGTTGGCATATGTTGCTGCCGAATTACAAAATGGAATTTTTCTCATAGGCAAGTATGCGTATGGCTTATGACGCGGTTACAGCACGCGTGGGAAACCCTTTATAACAGGGCGTCCAAACACAAACGGTTTTATTCGATCTGTGAGTGTTATCTAGTAAACAGTGAAGTGTTCATTGTTAACCTAACGCGTCATAGATTAGCATAATAATATTTGAGTTTATTATTTACAATTTGTATTCGGACAAATACGTTCTTTAAGTGTTTTGATTAGTAAACGTTAGTTTAAATTATTGTTTGGAGGTAAGCGTTTGTTGATCGACTTGTTGTAGTTTATAATTTGTATTTGTTGATAATTTAGTAATTTATTTAACTTTTTATTTAAATAGAAAGGATTGATTTGTATAGTTTTACTTTATCAGGGTGTTTTGCCAAGTTATTCTGTCATTCCCTCTTTGATTTAAAAGTGTTATTTTAGCACTATAACT
>JAGFPH010007591.1:48716-60444 GCA_018207615.1 Philaenus spumarius | reverse complement strand
TACTCCAGTCACTAGTTAAATTTCAATGTCTTTGTTTCTTCATCTGATTGATTAAAACCAACTATTGCTAGTTAAAAACTGTTACTTTCTTTGGCATGTTACGTCACCTTATTGATTAAACCCTTCAGTTGCAAGATAGATTTCAATATCTTTCTTTTGTCATATGATTGATTAAAACCAACTATTAGTTAAAAACGGTTACTTTCTTTTGTCATGTGCACCTTATTAATTAAACCCTTCAGTTGCAAGTTAGATTTTTATTTGTTTTATTATATTACGTCATCTGATTGATCCCTACTTTTGTTAGTGAATGTTTTGTGGCTTTCTTTTGAGTTTGTAAATAATTTTATTGGTTTACCCTCCTATTTCTAGTTTGATTGCCGTTACTTTGGTTCGACTTGTTTTGTCATCTGTACGTTCACAACCCTACATTTTTTTGTTTTTTGAAATATTGAAAACTTCTGTTAAAGTGTTTGAAACCGTCGTCACCTATTTTAGAATCTGTGTTTGGGTTAACTATGTTTTCCGGTTACATTTAATATTTATTTTAAATTGTTTTTTATTTGCAATGTTATATATTCATTGAGTTCTGATTTATTAACATCCTGTACAATCGTTACTGTGAAGCGACTTTGCAGATGAATGGCCGACCAGAGGAGCCGAAGAAAGTAAATCTTCTCGTCATTGTTCAAGTGGAAATTGTGAATTCTTTCTGTCCTGTTGGATGACTTCCGGACTCATTGAAGGGTCTTGCGGAGGATTTCTTTATGCTTGTTGTCATCGAAATACGGCTAAAACCAGTGACCATCACGGCCCCATAGCGACAAATGACGTACAGATACCAGCCGACTACGGCCCCGTCACCAACGATCCCCGTAAGTGACTCGACTCTACATACTGTACTGTAACTTACATGACTATTGGGCAAGGCAACTATTCCTTTATACACGCTACACATTACTATCTATCTACTATGGACTAACAGTCAAATATTGTATTATTAACAAAATGTTGTACCTTGTAAAATATCCTATTTCATGTTTCCACTTATTTACTTATTTAATATGATTTAATTTATAGGAATTTTAATATTAACGATCAGTCCACACCACATTGAAGATCGTATACATGCAAACATAAGGTAGACTACAGTTATAGTAATAGTAGTAGATATGCCGTTAGTCTTGTGTGAAAACAAAAACAAATCATCAAACAACAAGTCATTTTAGTAAATCAAAGTGGTCAATCTCTCAAGGCTATATAGAAAGGGCACAATTTGCATCTCAAAATTGTATAGGTCAATTGTTATGCGAAGACGCTTGGGCTTGCAGAAAATCTTCTAGTCACTGTTGCGTAGTGGTGGAAGTGATTCGTGCTTCGAGATTCTTTAAAACAGAATAAACCTATCCACCACAAAGTCTTCCAATCTCCCTGCAAGCAACTGCCTTTACCATACTTGGACAAGGCATGACATCATTACTCAGCACTGCTTTACAGGCTGTTGCGACTGTACATTGATTCCGTTCTCCTTCTTTATACTGGGTGTCCACTTAAAATGTTACTATAGCTAACTTTTGATCTATAAATACGACAGAGTACTTAAAATGGGGAACCTTACTTTCTTTTCGATGAAGTTTACAAATCCATTTTGTGAAATGTAAAAAATTTCAGCCATGTTCCAATATGGTGGCCAACTTTTTAAAATTTGTTATGGAACATCATATATTTTATGGGGTTTTCAGGTGTAAAACAATATTTTAAGAATTTTTTGTTCTTGGGTGTTTTTTAAAAATCTCTAGCTGTTTGGGAAGTACAGTCACTTAACCCTTTGCACTAGGTTGGCCAGTACTGCTGGCCATACGATATTCTCAGTCAGCTCTGAATATTTATCGAATTAAACATCCTCACAGCTAGGATGGCCAGCCTGACTGGCCGCTTACGATACTGTTGACAGGTCTGCCGCTAATTTGACCTTGCGGCGTCAACAGCTCTGAATTATTTTTTACTACAATCTGAAATGTTGTTAGTGGGTATTTATTTCTTGTTTAACAAAATCGTAGGCTTTTAGTAAGTCTTTTATTTTGCCATACAATAAAGTAGATATATTATATTGTTTTTGGTGAGTTTTTGTTTTAACTGTAAATATATAGTTATAATATATTTTAATGAATAAAATAAACCATTGGGTCCATTGTATACAACTTATCGAACAACATTTTTAGGTACCGGTAATTAAAAATAAAATAAAATTAAGAACTTGTTAACAAAAAAACACTTAAAACCTATAATAAACTAATTAACTTTTGTTGTATTAAATTACTTCAAACTTTAAAAACACTAGCCTAGACCACCGCAACGTAAAACTAAACTGCTGGTAAGGTTATAATGCAACGAATATTGCTACGTTTTGATACAACACAGACCAGAAAAAAAGCGGAAATTAATTAGATTAAGATTTGGACTCTAGATTTCAGCACAATCCAGACAAAATAAAACTACTAAAAATAAATTAATGCAGATCATTTGTGTGGCCAGTCCTGCTGGCCATCCGGGCGTTCGAGGGATTTTACGTTGTCCAGTACTGCTGGCCATCCGAGCTGAGAGGAACGTAACTTGCAAAAACAATTCAGACTTGATAAAGAAATGGCTGTGGCCAGCACTACTGGCCATCCGTGCCCAGAGGGCTTTTATTAAAAATCCTTCCAGAGTGCAAAGGGTTAAAGTTCTTAAAATGTGACATTTGATAGGCCTATAAATAAATTGATGTCCTCTTAAAATGTTACAATAGCTAACTTTTGAATCGTTGGGGGTACCTACAAATAAGTTTTAATGGGGAACTCCCCTTATTTTTGTAAGCTCTACAATGATGTGAAAATCAATTATTCTCAAAACGTGTAAAATTTCATTATAAAAATAGGGGTTTACAAAATTTTAAAAAACAAATCCTTATTTTTAATGAAATTTGGCACTTTTTTCAAAATTTATTTCTATGTCATTTTAAAGCTTACAAAGAGAGCTCCCCATTAAAACTTATTTCTACAGTTCAAAAGTTAAACCAGTGTTGGCATACATTTAAAATTGAATTATCGTATACTCGGTCAAAAACTTTAGTACTTTATACAAAATTATCGTATAATATACATATTGAAATGTCACTTTTAGTGTTAGTACAAAACACCATAATCCAGGCTATATTGGTAATTTATGGTAATTTGTACTTTAAACATTGTTTAAGGTAGACACAAATTAATACTGTATTGGTAATAATGTTGTGATTATAAGTGGGTAGACTGAAAAAAGATAGCCTTTGTAAAAGCATATGTGTATATATTATTTAAGCTTACTTACATAAAAATGACTAATGATAAAACAAGAACATTCGCATTTATACCGGGTGTCCATAAAGTCCCACCCCCTCCCATTAACTTTGGAACAAGTAGAAATAAATAAATGAGCTTCGGGGTATCTTTATATGACAAAGGAAGATGAATTTTGGTGTAACTGATCATTTCACCCCTTACCCCAAAATGGGGGTTTGAGAGGGTAGTTCAAAAATCGTAAATACAAATCCCCATCAAGTGATACCTCATTTTAAAGGGATTGATAAATGAAGAAGAATGGCACAAATTAGAGGTCTCTATCTTAACCCTATCGAAAAAGGCGGCCAGTCAAAGTTGAAAACATCTTATTAACAAAGATTTTTAATTAGGCACGTTACAATACCTTTCATTGGTAATAAAGCTAAAGACTTACCTTAATTCTAAATTTAGATTAAATACTCAAAACAGTATTCCCAGGCCATTGATATTATCACTGGATTGTAATCAGTAGCTTTCAACGTAAAAGACTATTTACCTGCTGTATCTAGAAACTGCATGTTTATTCGTTCCTTTTAAGCTTATGCCAAATTGTGTAAATATTTGTTTAGTACTAGATTTTGACTGGCCCTCTGATTTTGTTAAATAACATGCAAAGAACCATTATTCCTTTCCATATTATGTTTGTAACGTCATTAAAATTGTTTTAACGTAGGATTTTTAACATTTGACAAAAGACCTCTAATTTGTGCCATTCTTCTTAATTTATCAAGCAATTTAAAATGAAGTATCACTAGAAGTGGTTTGAATTTAAGATATTTGAATTACCCTCTCAACCACCTATTTTGGGGTAAGGGGTGAAATAGTTGATTACACCAAAATTTATTTTCCTGTGCTATTTAGAGATACCCCCGAAGCTCATTTATTTATTTCTATTTGTTCCAAAGTTAAAGGGGGAGGGGCACTTAATGGAAACCCTTTATATAGACTAACCAAAATCACTGCACCTTGAGTTGAAATCTAAAACACAAAACGTATTGTACTTACGAGGGATGATATAAAAATATGGTGAATAATGGTATTACAAGCAAGTAATAAGCTTATATAGAGTTTGAATTAATATTCTTCAAAGTACTGTCATTTGCTAGCGATGCACATTTCCCAATGTTGAATCAGTGACTGGAAGCAATTTTGGAAGGCTTTTTTCAGAAGGGCTTTCAGCTGCTGGGTCGTGGCCATTTCAATGTCGGGAATGGTGTCAAAACGTTTTCCTTTTAGCACGTTTTTTATTTATGGGAAGGCCAGAAGTCGCATGGTGCTAAATCAGGCGAGTAAGGCGGACGTGGTAAGGAACACTTTTTCCGGCCAAAAACTCGTGAATCAAAAGCGATTAGTCGCACGGTGTTGTGATGAAGAAGGAGGAAGCTATTGACTCATTTTTCTGATCTTTTTCAGTAAAGGAGTTTATAGTTGTTTCCCTTGGAACGAACTCTGATCCCACTATGCCCTCACTATAAAAAAAAAAAATGAGAATGACCTTGATAACAATTAATGTAAAGTAATTACCTATTTTTTGCTCCGTCATGTGATTCATGTCTTTGACGCGTTTCAACTTCGACTGAGATGCCTTTTTAGGGCAAGGGGAGTTACTGTTTTTCCATTGAAAACTCTGAATTTTCGTCTCAGAGTCAAAGCAATATAACACACTTTTATTTAAGTTCCAATTTTGATCATGAAGTCCGGATCTGCACGAAGACGGTCCTTCAATTCCGTGCAAACTGAGACACGATTTTCCTTCTGTTCATCGGTCAAAAGTCTGAGAACAAAATTGCACTCACTCGTCTCATTTGCAAAAGTTTGGCCAATTTTTACACGATTTCATTTGGTTTTTAGGTAGAAGGACGTCCCAACTGTTCCTAGTATTCAACCGACTCATTTCAGCTTTTAAATCAATCATACCACTTAACAGTCTTTAAAGTCACCACATTATCACAATACACTGATTTTAACATTTCATGAGCTTCTTTGGCACATTTTTACAACTTGAAACAAAACTTAATGTTAATGCGTTGTGCGAAATCCATGACGCCCGACAGACTTACGAGTGAACCCGACCTCACTCTAGCGGCTCTGGAAGCTGACTGACAAGTCAGAACTTGTTCAAACTTGACACTGCCTGTCTCAACAGATCTGGCTATCGGGTATATTAGATCAAATTGATGTAGCGTCAGCAGTTGCTACTATACAAATTCATTCGCTGTATTTTTTATCACACCTCGTATTTGCCTTATTTACTACACAGGTTTTTTTATGATAATCATTTTGTTACCATGCTATATAGAAATCAACCATACTATAATAATTTAGCATATAATAAATTAACTTAGTTTTGTAATACACAACACAGAACATAATCATTCATATCACAATGAGGTTAGAGCAACGTTATTTCTGTTAAAGTGTGAGGAAATATCTAGTATCGGTAGTTTCGTAGTGGCTCTTGCAGAGAGATCAGAAAGCCTTGTGACGAGGAGCTTTAGTCTGTTTTACCAATAATAAATTAACTTAGTTTTGTAATACACAACACAGAACATAATCATTCATATCATAATGAGGTTAGAGCATTGTATTTCTGTTTAAGTGTGACAGTGAGTAGAAAACTCAAGGTCAAATAACAAATGACCTATAACTAGCCAACCAATTGCATTAAGTTTCAGTAGTAGCACTGTTTATCAAAATAGTCCATTTAAAACGCATGGTATGACTTCAGGAAATGCCCCCCCCCCCCTGTACCAGACCACTTGTAGGCCTACTTCATGTTTTTTTGTTGGCTGATTCCGAAAATCGGGGTCCCGCGGCTTTAAAATCCCGGCGTAACACCTAACAATTCAAAAAACCACCCTTTTTAGAGGATTTTACACTACAACGTTTATGACACCTCCAAATAATGCTATGGAATGCACAAATTATGATTAAAATTTAAAAATTTAGTAGCCCCATAGAAACCGACAAAGAAATGCAACACAAGGGTTCGCAGTAGGGGGTGAAACCACTCCTAATTTGACGAAAAATTAGGAAATGACGGAAAATAAAATGTTTCCTCTACTTTTTTTGGGAGGTGAAATGAACGGGGTCGTGAGATTATCTGAAGTAGTTTTCAACCGCTTGGGGATACAAAGTACCCCCAAATTGCATTCAAGTTCAGGGAAAATAGATAAAATGAGCTGAAATGAAAGCCTATTTTCTCATAAAAGTTTTATATTATTTTAAACAATATGGTGTGTTCATTTCTAACCTTGTTTTTCAATTTCACATACATTTAGGACTGATCCATCCCTTTAAGAGGGTGAAAACGTTATTTCTCAAAGCTAGAAAAGTATTCCAAACTAAAGAGTATGCATTCGCACTCATTTCCTGGGGTTTTCTTGTATTCGATGGCAATTTAGAGGTGGTTTTCACCCCCGTTGGTCTTGAAACTATGCGAATCAATTTTGAGATCTCCTCCACTTGGACACCCATCAAAAATTGAAAAGACAATTTTTTCCGGGACTTTTCGATTTCTTATACATTTAGGGGTGCTTTCACAAAAAGTGTTCTAATATTGCTCTCAGAAAGATGTTCATCAGAAATAACGAGAAAGAAAATAGACTTTCATTTCAGTTCATTTTATCTCTTTTCCCTGAACTTGAACTCAATCTGGGGGTAGTTTGCGATAATCTCACGACCCCGTTCATTTCACCTCTTACCAAAAAGTAGAGGAAAAATTTTATTTTCCGTCATTTCCTAATTTTTCGTCAAATTATGGGTGGTTTCACCTCCTACGGCGAACTCTTGTGGTGCATATCTTGGTCGGTTTCTATGGGGCTACTAAATTTTAATCATAATTTATTTGCATTCCATAGCATTATTTGGAGGTGTCTTAACCCCTACAACCTTATTTGAAAAAACCCCTACAAATTTTGGTTTTTAGCATTTTTAGAGGTGACACCTGGATTTTAGAGCCGTGGGACCCCGATTTTTGGAATCAGCGACCCAAAAAACATACAGTGGTCTAGTCTGGGGGGTCATTTCCTTGAGATCATACCCCGCGTTTTAAATGGACTAAAAAGGAACTGTGTACCTATAGAATGAGACTGCATCTTATCGTGAACATTACCTTCATTGTCTAACAATATTGTTCTATAATACACATAGCATAATACGAGAATTATCGTATTTTATGCATGATTCTGTGTAGGGTCGTACGTTGTTCACATAAGTAAATTATCGTAGGGCCTACATCTGGCAACTGGCAACACTATGTTAAACATATTTCTTTCATAATAACGTTATATATTTTTAAAGGAATTTCTAATGAATACTACTTTGTAAAGCCTATGCAAACATCATTAAAAGATATTTATTTAGAAGTTATAGCTTATTAATGATGAATGTGCAATTTTATTATTATTCATTATTCGAATATTTGCGATCATTTGTCTGTTAAAACCAATACACGACTAGGGAATATCCATATTATAAATCTAAATTTTAGATCAAATAACTAAATCTAAGTGGACATAAACCTATTTTTACAAAAATTGTCTAGGCCTATGTTCCCTACAACTGTCAGACCACTCAATCTCGCCGCAGTATTGAATTGAGCAGTCTGTGACAACTCAACTTATATTGAATATTTCATCCTCTAAAAATCATCTAATCGCAATAAAACAAAAAACGTTGGAAATAAAATGATTTAAACTTTAATTTTTGTATTTACAAATTTGTTCTAAAACGTATATTTACATATGTAATCATCGTTTTAAAATTGCAGTTTTCCAAATCAATTTGGCGCGCAAGAAAGCAATAGGAAATTACACAAATATGCCACTTCGCTTAGGCTCAATACCGCTCGACAGAACTGTTTTGACAATAATATAAAGATACCTCTGGATTTGTCAAGATTTGAATTTTCTAAAACTGCCTTCCAATCAGACGTCACTCTTATAGTTTCGAAAATATAATGGTTTCTGTAAACCTTTGCAATTGGACAGTTTTCAACCAATGAAACAGCACATTGTAGATTCGATATATCTCTTACAATTCGATATATTTGTACAGATATTTTTATATCCATTTGTAGACGAAACTTCAATCTTTCGTTTCGTGTAAAGCAAACCACATTTACTGTAACGGTTTTATTCGCACAGTCCTGGGAAATAAAGACTTTTGTTGAATTCAAAACTCTCTGTTCTCATGCTTTGAAAGCAACCGTTACAACCAGGGCTCTATAACAAGGGCTATACCATTTTGCTCATTTACGGTGACCCAGTATCGATTGCCTATGACGTCACCATGCTGACACTACACCAGCTGGTAATATTACAGTAATGTGCGCGCTGTCGTTAACCCGCTGTTGTAACTCGATGGAAAAGCTTCAGTAAAATAAAACTTAGATATTCTTAATCTACATAAAGTACAGATTCTGACAGTATAAAAAAAATTTATTTTAATAGGTATTTCGAATTTTAATAATTGAAAATATTTGAGAATTATCACTGACTAACATGGAAAAGTTACTAAGCAAGGAATTTTTTTATTTTTGGGTTAAACAAACTTCCAGCGGGAAAGTTGTAGCCAATGAATTGATCTAAACTTTTCAATTCACCGATTTGTGATAAAATGATTACATCATTATGAAATCGTGTTTAAATGAGCACGAGGCGGTGATGCGACGCCACTCCCGGTGTACTATTGTTTGATACTGGAATATTTACATCAATTAGGCCTACGTTTATGTACATATTGTTATTTTAAGGTAATATAGTAAATCACTTGTCCCCAGGTAATTATGCCAGCTAGAAAAAAGTAAGCATTTTATTTTAACATAAACTTGTTATGTTAAAATATATAAACTTTATACAATATATAAACTTTTTATATATTGTACACATTGTTTATGTACTTTTAGAAAAACGTTAACCTCCAACTTAACTTTTTGTGTCCACTTCAGTAATATCAAATTTGAATTATAAATTATAATTAGTTTATGTCAGTCAGTGATAAATCTCAAATATTTTCAATTATTAAAATTCGAAATACCTGTTAAAATAAAAGTTTTTTATACTGTTAGAATCTGTACTTTATGTAGATTAAGAATATGTAAGTTTTATTTTACTGAAGCTTTTCCGTCGAGTTACAACAGCGAATAAACGATAGCGAGCACAAGGAGTCCGCTGCTCTAGTCTTCACAGTTATCAACACAGTGACGTCAGAGTGAAACTGGCGGCACAGTGCCGAGATCAAAGATACGGTTTAGTCCTTGTTATAGAGCCCTGGTTACAACGATGTAGTGCCATCTCGTCCAACATCCAATTTTCTAGAAAAGAGTGCCATCTCGTCCAGCTCAGTTTTACAGTTTAATAAACACACTAATTAGTGCCATCTCGTCCACGTGAAAACTTGACAAGGTTTGAGGAACGCAACGCAGGTAGCCTGTGGTTGTGCGCCCTCGCCTAGCACCCTCACCCCTCTCCCACCCCTTTGTTTACATGTGGACACTGCCAATTTAAACCTCATTTGTATGCTTGATCGGGAGGTGTAAACATCTGTAGGAATATGGAGTTTTCAACCACCATAAGAGGCCAACCTAGTCTTTTATATAACGGTTCCCGGTATACGAAGAAAAATGAAAAGAAATACGAAGAAATTGTGTAAATCGTACGAGTATAAATCACATTATATAATTAAAATTAAAAAAACCTAAAAGGTTCGAATCTATAGTATGTAGTCACAGTATGTTTGCTTTTTACTTAATCTGGCAGATAACAGTATGATTATATTTCGTTATTATCACTTTATGTAATTAAAATTTTAAAAAAACCCTAAAAGGTTCTAACCTATAGTATTTAGTCACAGTAAGTTTACTTTTTACTCAACCTGGCCGATAACAGTGTGTTTTTACTTTAAAAACGTATGTACAACTTTGTAGTTGAGTTGGTTAAACTGTTCGTTTCTACGAAGTGTATAAATACTGTATTTATAAAGAAATAAGTTAAGGTTTGAGTATTTATAGTAGTTTTGATTGACACGCTAAAGTAAACAAATACCTTGCTGTTTTACGCAAGGTATAGAAGACCCTTAATAAAAAGAATTAAACGTTCCAATAGTTTTTGTAGACCTGTCAAGTAAACAATAAACCCCCCGCCCTACGTTCGTGGAATTTGGACGAGATGGCACTTGGACGAGATAGCACCTGGACGAGATGGCACGACACAGTTATAACGGTCGGTCACAAACTATGTTGTATGGACTAAGTGCGCGAGAGGTTTCATTGTTTGATCTCATTTTGTGATTCAAGTAAAACTAAGTCAAATACTTTTATGAAATTATAATTTACAAGTATACAGTTCAATTCTTTGACTTATTCTCTACAATTTGTTTTAATAATATTTCATTTTTGGGCAAAGCATATAGTCCTAAATTGCTATTCAAACTAGGCCTAGTTTTGTTATCAGTCTTGTAGTAGGAACATAAAAACAGGCGTTTTCAAAATAAGAAATTTGAAATTGATATATTTTTATACAGTTCTATTTATAACTAAATTACAAAACTTTTGTATATTTTTTTAAAAAGTACAAAAAAATGTTTACTACTTTTTATGTAGGTCTAAAGTTGAACTTTTCCTTTCTTTACTGAACATTTTTTGTTTCTTGAGCTAATAACTTTGTAAATTTACATAATACATTTTTTACTGGTATTGTATGAACTTTTTGAACCTTTATCTACAAAAAAGCTCTACTGAATTTGAGCTCTAAATTGAACTATGCTTTCTACTGAAGTGTATGTACTTAGTTTTACTGTTTTACAAGGATTAATTGTTAAATAGTTTTCAGCAAAATACTGTTCCAATTGTTGAACAGAATCTGTTTGCAAACACATTATTGACATTATTTATTACCAACTACTAGACAACAGCATTACTGACATTATTAATTATTACTAACTACTAGGCAACAACATTAATGGCATTATTACTAACTACTAGGCAACAACAGTAATGTCATTATTACTAACTACTAGGCAACAACATTAATGACATAAATACTAACTACTAGACAACAACATTAATGCCATAATTACTAACAACTAGGCAACAACATTAATGACATAATTAATAACAACTAGGCAACAACGTTATTGACATGAATACCTTACTACTAGGCAACAACATTAATGGCATTAATACTAACTACTAGGCAACAACATTAATGACATTATAACTAAATACAAGGCAACAACAATAATGGCATTATTACTAAATACAAGACAACAACATTAATGGCATTACGGTATTACTAAATACAAGGCAACAACATTAATGGCATTATTACTAACTACTAGGCAACAACATTAATGACATAATTACTAAC
>JAGFPH010007591.1:7537-47904 GCA_018207615.1 Philaenus spumarius | reverse complement strand
ATTTGTGTAACAGCTTTAGTATACACTAGCTTTAGTAATAGAACCATATTATGCATCTGTAGTGTCAATGATAACGAGAATTAATATGCACGTAGTACCTATGTTATTAGGAACCTTTAGACATTTATAGTATTAATATGTTAAGGAACCACAAGACTTCTATAGTATTAACATAACAAGGACCATTTGAGGTCTATAGTATTAATGTGATGAGGAACCGTTATATGTCTATAGTATTCATATTATTTTGAACTAGTATTCATCTATAAAATTATCAGGGGAAGATGATGCACCTTGGATCACTTTTTGAAAAATCCATTTTAAAAGGGTATTTTAAATGGTATTAAGGGATTACTATGATCACCAAAAATGTATTCTACAACTATTTGCCTATACTTCAAAATATTTAATTGACATATTAAGAAAAATCATACAATGATGAAAGGTACATGACCGTCTTGTACCTAGGATCACCTTCATTTTACATTGGATCGTACATGTTTCATCTAAATTCCATATTCGTTCTGGTGGGGAGGGTCCTAGGCACTTTTATTATCCATCCTCCATATTATCAAAAAAGTGTAATCATTGAATTTGTTCAAACTTGTGCTCCTTGACAGGCTAGTTTTTTTTTGGGATCCCTCAAAGATAAAGAGTTAGCATAACTTTTTTTTAAATGTCGCAGCCACTCCCTTGCTGCTTTTTCATTGTGCCAATTAGTGAGAATGTTTTTTTTTTAGCCACAGCATATATCTGTAAGCAAAGGCATGTTTCTTCCTGTCAGAAAAGACTTGTTTTGTGATATAGGTATATTTATAGTCTCCTCCGTAAACTTTACACGTTTCCCTAAAGGAAATTCGCTTTTCTGGTGATGATGAAACAGCTGCTATAGCCTTTTTCATACATTCTGGGTCAACAGAGTCCCTATTTTGCTTCTAGGCATTGTCCTGTAAAAATAATAAAATAATATAATGTAACATTGTGTACCTATAATTACTGATTCATGGTACAAGATGATGAGGGAAAAAGCTATGCTACTTTTAGGTTATGAATTATACTCTTAACTAACATATCATTCTACTTACCACTTAATAATGTATCAAAATGTATGATTGTTGTCTCTTCAAAATATAACAATAAAAACAAAAACAAAATAAAAAACAAAAATACTTTTTATTTGGAAAAGCAGTACTAAAACCTTAAAACTACCAAAAACAAAACAAACATTGTCCAACCACAAAACCAATAGGTGGAAACTGTTTTACAAAGTGAATTTATTCAAATAGTTCGGTTGTTGGCTCCTAGGAAGCAGCACATACTGAATGATTAGGGTGATTCAAGGAACACTGTCATCAAGGCACAACACTCTCTCCTACTATAAGAAACTATTGGACTTCTATAGTAACAATATTATTAAAAAAAGTTAGACTTCTATGGTGTTAATATGATGAGAAGCCATACTACATTTATAGTATAATTATAATGAGGAAACATTAAACCTCTTATAGTATAAATAGTATTAGGCATTAATAGTATTAATATGATGAGGTACTAGTATTTATCTGTAGTATAAATATTGTTAGGAACAATTACACTATTAATTTTAAATAATTATTTACTGTTAGTATCTTATTAATTAATACTTGCCTGATTCAATGCCCAACATTAGTGACTTCTGACGTGACATGTAGGCCTTATACGTTCACTACTAATACCAGTGCTTCCTGACTCTTCTGATGACTACTAACTGGCAACGTGAGAGATGAAATAGAGAAATACGAAGACAATGCGAATACTTCGATATACCGGTATTGTGTTCATATGTTGAGCTAAGTTCTTTGATCTGTCCACAATGTAGCTCACCTTTTGTTTGGTGTTTTACTTCAATTTATTTTAGTAGAGATTTTATAAATTCAATTGATTCCTTCATACAGAAATGTGTAACTAATTGAGACGGTTTAAAGATGTGTTGCGTATTGATCGTGATATAAAAATAACAAAAGTCTTTAAGAAATGCACATAATTTAAGTATATAAAACTAGTATTTGTATCAAACAACCAATCAAAACTGCCAATATCAGAAAAATTTGAAAATTCATTATGTATGGTTTAATTTTTTAGGTTAAACCTAGTTTCATGTGAAAATGATAATCAGTGTGTAACATAATGCAAATTAATGTTTTAATAATCAGTTTTTTGAGTTAAAGTCATTTTGAAGTCAGGATGTCTGACTTGCACAACACAAACACTGGATTTAAGGATCTGCTGTAGTGGCGGCCATCTTGGATTTTTATCCCATAAGAGCAATGTTAAATTTCAAACCATTTATTTCGTTTATTTTTTATCATAAAATTGTTTACAAGGTTTCATTTTAAGCACAGTCACAATACACATCCGTTTTTCATTTTACATTTAAAAAAAATTTGTTTCATTTGTCACGTAATTGAAATTTTTGAATTTTCAGCACTCAATTACAAAAGATGGATTTATAAAATGGTTTGAAATGAGGCAATGTCAAAGTGCTCAGCTGCAAGAAATTGCACTGTTTAGATAGGGCTATAGAAAGAAGCGCTTGCGTTTCTGGTTGCTTTCTCGTTTACTGCAGACCCTTAAGCAGCAGTCGATTGACCTGTAAAGTAGACGGCTACGCGATGTTGTTGTGAACTTTGTTATATCTGATATGAAACGTGTAATAAACAGGCAGAAAGAAGTAACACGATGGGTAAAAGGTAAATTTAGTTATATTTATTTATGACTTAGATAGTATTACAATGAGTTTTCATTTTATATTGTATTATTTTAGAATTCAACGTATTGGGCTGTAAACTGTAGGCCTACAGAAGATTGGGCTGTGGATTTAATTTTATATTCTGTTATTTCAGTATATCAGACTATTGACTGTACTGAACAAGGAACTAGATAACATTTTTATCATTTCAGGACTCAGTATATCTGGCTATTGATTGTACTGAACAAGGAACTTGATAACATTTTTTATCATTTCAGGATTCAGCATACCAGGCTATTGACTGTACTGATCAAGGAACTTGATAAAAAATTTGATCATTTCAGGATTCAGCGTATCAGACTATTGACTGTACTGAACAAGGAACTTCATAACATTTTTGTATATATCATTTCAGGATTCAGCGTATCAGACTATTGACTGTACTGAACAAGGAACTTGATAACATTTTATGATACCATTTCAGGATTCAGCGTATCGGGATATTGACTGTACCGACTAATTAAAATAATTATATTTTTTTTGTTTCAGGCTGTGGCGTATCAGTTGCCAAACAAGGAGCTCAAAGGCGGATAGTCGGAGGAGATGAAGCTGGTTTTGGAAGTTTTCCTTGGCAGGTATAATGTATAATATCAAGGTGAAAAACTTAATTGAAATGTATCAATAGGTATTGTGAATCTTGTCATTGACTATTCATTTTTAGATGATAGTAAAGAAAAAAAATTACATTTTTCAAAATAATATTTGTTTTCTGATGAAAATTAACGGAAGGAATTAAAATTTGCTCCCGAAGAATACAGCACTCTATCAGCAATGAACTCGGCCGACTAAAATGACAACGTCTAAACTTGAATTTTAGAGGTGTCGACTGTATGTTTATTAATTATTGGCTAGTTTGTTATCTTAAATTCTCCTACGGATGGAAAATCATTTTCCTATGCTATGTTGTTGTAAGTGATTGTAAAAGGTAACCTTGCAGGAGACTGTTTTAATTAAAGACAGTGAGTACAAAATTAACCATTCTAACGCTGAGCCTGATGTAGTAAGTAGACTTTGAGCTAATATTTATTTTATGTAAAATATAAAGAAATTTCTTCTAATAAAGTTTTTTACTAAATAGAATTTGTAAAAGGTAAACAAGAATTAAAAATTAGGGATTTTAAAGATTTGTTTAATATAACGCTTAAAAAATGACTGAACTTGAATTTAACTAAGTCTAATCAAACAAAGGTAAACATAAGATTTCTAAATGTATAGCGACGCGCTACCCCTTCAGTATCATCGACGCTTATTTGTTTATTCTATTTGTTTATAATTGTTTATTCTAGGCTAAGTGCTCTTTGCTGTTTTGTAAAACTCGTTATGATAAATAAATTTCACAACGAGAGAGAGGGAACAAAGTGCATAGTGAGGGACATGCGCGCTCAGCTCCAGGCATCTTATATAAATACTGCTTGCTCATTCTGTACTAAACCACAGGGTTGCACGCATCACCTCTCTCGCTCCTATCTTACAAAAAAAAAAAAATGACAAATAGGCCTAAACAAACTTGTTACTCGGCACCAGCCAATTTACAAAACTCATTTCCGACCTCACTACCGGATGCTCCTCCAGCTACAACAAGATGCGCAAACAAGCAATTATAGTACTAGATCAGGACGCATTGTTAAAAGACTAATCCGTTTTATGTTCGACTAATTAGAACAATCTACAGCAAACAAAATGTAAATTATAAATGATGATTTTATCCATGAGTTACATTTATAAACAACATTCAAGCAATTTCAATTTACACAACTCACGGAACGATTTCCTCCACCGTTAATCAAACAACGATCAAAATGTTTATTATAAATACGACTTGTCGTAGGAGTTGCATTTATGCTCAAGATGACATCAGAGCGAGATCGGTCTATGTTCATCATGGACGAACAATTTCCTCCACCGTTAATCGAAGCGATATTAATCGACCACGACCGGGAGAATATCTTACAGCGTGTGTGACAGGTCATCGTGATACCGAGGGATTTGCAGCTTGTGACTTCCATCGAGGACCCACCATACATTCCGCCTGGAAACAGCAACATGACGGTAGAATATACGCCGACTCTCAAAAAGCCAAAAAGCGACACCAGCAGCCAAACATCGGGGAAATGGAAGCTATCCATTACAAACCCGTGCGATGTGGACCTCACTTATATGGACAATCACAACTCAACCAGAGAGAAGGCAATGCAGACAACTAGCTTCGACTAGGGCGGAGGTATGTATCGATGCGCTACCCCTTAACACAAAGGATTTATTTCACAGAAAGAACACCGAAGACCATACATCTTAGCTCTCTCGGAAGGTTTCTGATTGTCAAGCGCTGTTCTAGCCATGGATACACCAACTGCTGATACAACCTACTCAAAAAACGTTTTCTTGGTACGGTTGTTTCTTTTTTAGAACTTAGGACCCTATTCAAAATGACAAGTGAGTTTACTCCTCCGATGTTGATCAAGTCATAAAAAATGCAGAGTAGCCATCTTTTGGTTTTTCTTGAGCAGGATCTAACTGAACACATTTGGTCTAGAGTATTTACCTCTCCTTTGGTCTGGTTATAATGGTCAATTATAACTGGTTTGCCATTATTTTGACTCACTCCCTTGTCTTGGTGCATTGTGGAAATAAGGCAAACTACCTTGTTCTTCTTTGCCTTGTTAGATAAAAGTGTTGTGGTATTGCTGAAAAGATATTTTGAATTCCCTTTGTCCCTGTTCTTTGTTGATCTCATACTCAAAGGTATCTCTTGTTAGTCTAAACGTATCTTTCCTAAAACTGTCAACTTATAAGGATCCTTGAGTAGTTCATCTGCCAACGGAACGGTTGTGAACCAATTGTCCATTGTTACGTTGCGGTTCGATATGTGAAATGGAGCTGTTAACCGTTTAACATAGTAGTGGGAAAGAGGCCTTTGACAGTTGTGTTTTGTTTCCCTAAGTATCGCTTAGCAACTATCATGTATTTTGAACCAGAATCACAAACCATAACAATTTTTAATCCGTACTTTGCGGGTTTTTTTGGCATGTACATTTTAAATACACACCTACCTCTAAATGCAAGCAGCTGCTTATCAATAGTGAGGTATGGGACAGGCTCGTAGTTGTCTACACATGATTTCATGAAAGATTCCCAAAGGTTTCTTATAGGTGCGAAGCGATCTGTCGCTACTCTCTCAGCTCAGGTGGATTTGTCATCGAATCTGAGACAATCCAATAAAATTGGAATCACTTTTCACTAAAGCAAGCTCTGTAAACATTACCACTTACAGAAGGATGGAACATTACTTCTGTATTTAGGGTATTGTCTTTGTGGAGAGCAGAGAATATTAGAATGCCCAAGTGTCTTTATCTCTAAAGGAGAAGTTTGACTGTTTGAAAATTGAATGGTTTTATATTTGGCTTGTTTTCTTACTACTTCTTCATTTGTATGTGTAACGATGAGGATTACCATAGCGTCAGTAAAAAACAACTGAAGTGCATCCAAAGGAGTAAGAACATCTTTACCTTTACCTTCAGTGCGTTGTCGGATATTTACAATATTTCTAGGGGCACTTCTTGTACTTACGGTTGGAGGATGTTCAGTCAGGAATAACTGTTTTTGCCTTTGATTGTTTTTGTTGGTCGTTGTGCAGTTGAGCTTGCAGAGCCTGAAGAGCCAGTAGTAATAGTTTGAGTAGTAGTAGTAGTAGTAGCAAGAGTATTTTGCCTATTACTACAGTCCGATCTTGATTCAGCAGATGGAGTTGTTCCACAAGTACCAGAGGGGTCCGGGGTATCAACTGATTGAAAAACTTGTGAAATAGAGCTGTTTATGCCAACTACTTCTGATGTCGTTGTTGAATCCTCATCATTTGCAGAATTACGACGACGTTTTCTCTTCAATTGTGTACGAAGTTCTTCATCTGAGGATTCATCGGAGGATGAAGGTTCATAGTCGTCACCCCCAGAGTATGATTAAATGTTATCTTCTGATTCGCTTCCGCTATCTCCTTCATATTCGTCTGTATTGGAAAAATTTTCATTTTGTAACAATCTGTCAATCTCTGATGACAGCAAAGCCATTTTATAAAAAAACTAGAAGTATAGCAAAAACAACGTAAAACTTGATAAAAACTAACTAAAAAGACGCACTTAAGATATGACACTAACTTTCAATACTTCCAAGTCGAAAACAACGATGAATTAAAGAAAATCTAAAACACAACACCACTAAAAATAGTTACACCATCGGTATGATATCGTAACATTCACGAAGTGGTGATGTCAAAAGCTCAAGAACGGAACTTGCCAGAATGACGGTTGCAGGTGCACTGATCTTGGGGGATGAGAGGGGAAGGACATTGTGATGGTTGGTACAGTCCGCGCAAAAACCAGTTCTGTACAATCATATTTGTGTTTCTTTTCGTAAAAATCACATCATACCATTCCAGGGTTAACCAACACATGGATGTATTTTACAGAGAGCTAGATATATTTCTTAACCAACTCACTGGATGTATTTTACAGAGAGCTATACCTTACCTAACAAACACAATGGATTAATTTCACTGAGATCTTAGAGATCGAAACAATTCACTTTTTTTTCTTTTTTTTTTGACAGTCACTTTCAGTCACTTTTTATAAAATTATTTACTTTTCTTCACTTTTATACAGCAATTCATTGAGTTGTATGTTATATTCTATTCACCTAGAGTACTATATTTTTGAATGCATATTTGAAACATTTTGTTTACAATATTACAGATTGTGTTTTCAATGCTTTTTCTTATAATTAATAAATTAACTGTGCAATAAACCCTAGAACTGTCAATGTTATTTTTTTGCAACGCCAAGCCATTTCGGTGCGTGTGCAAGCAAATTTAAAAAAAATCACTAAATATAGTAATTCTATCCCAATCCAAAAGTGTTGTGTGGCTTTATTGTAGAGAAACGTTCAAAGAATTCATATATGCAATTATAAAATGTATTGATGTAAAATTGTAAAAGTTATTATCTCAAGAAACAAAAACTGTTTAATAACGAAAGGAAAAAGTTCAACTTTAGGCCTACATAACAAGTACTAATCATTTTTTGTAATTTTTTCATAAGCGTAAAAAAGTTTCATAATTTAGTTCTAAATAGAACTGTATAAAAACATTTTACAATTTCAAAATTGTTATTTTGAAAACAACAGTTTTTATCTTCCAACTACAAGGGTGCTAACAAAATTAGGCCTACATTCAAACGTAATTTAGGAATATTTGCTTTTCCCAAAAATGAAATATTATTAAAATAAATTGTAGAGAATAAATCAAAGAAAAGAACTGTATACATGTCTTTTCTTAGTTCACAAAAGTGTTTGAATAATCTCTACTTGAATAACAAAAGTGAGGACAAATGTTTGAACTTTCCATCCTTGCTACACATACAAAGAAGCGCGCGTAAACGGCCTATCTATTGCATGTTAAAAAAGTCCGTTAGGTTCAAATTTCAAACTTGGTTTGAGACCGTGAAAACACAGACTTTCCCACGGTCCTACACAACAAATCTGTCTAGTAACCCATATTTGTTTCAAACTAAATGTTACCTAGAATCATTCTCTACACAAAGGAAGCAAAAGATTTCTAAAACTAGAATGATATCACCCGTCTTTCACATGTTAAAAATAAGGCTATTTATTGGTTGGAAACGTAACCAATGCAAGGGTCTACAAAACTCCCTCATAGCTATAGATATATTTGACGGAATTTTGATTGGCTGGCAACTTTATTTAGAGGGAATTGTAACAGATACAACGGTATATATATTTAAGTCAGACAAATAACTGGGCGAGCTGTAGACAGAGAGGAAAGATGCCTTATTTCGTTAAGTTTTGGAACAAAATCTGCGCGTCCATTGAGTTGTACAAAACTAATAAACTGCAACGGTGATTACGTATGTAAATAGACGTTTTAGAAAAAACTTGTAAATACAAAAATTAAAGTTTAAATCATTTCCATTCAAACGGTTTTTGATTTATTGCGATTGGATGATTTTTAGTGGGTGAAATATTCAATACAATTTGAGTTGTCACATACTACACAATTCACTACTGCAGGGCGTTGAGACCACTAAACTATCATGATGGTTAAAACTATCATGGGAAGGTGCAAATTTCAGAACTTTTTATTGGATAAAAACGATCCCAAAGGGTACTGGATAAGTTGTTGGGGAAGAAAGATCTAAACGATGAACTTTTTTGTAAAATCTGTGATAAAATTAAACATTCTTATGTTAGAATCAAATAGTCAACAAATCTATTGAACAGGAAAAAGAATATTCTTCTTTCAGGAAAATAATATTCGATGAACAAGTACTGTTAGTTAGAAAAAAGGGACTTTTAAATTTAGGATTCTGCAATATTCATACCATCCACAATGCTTTTATCATAGGTTTAGAGGAACTTGGTGAAGATGCTTCAGAACTTATTTTTGCTGTCCACAATTTCTTACGTAAATGCCAGATGGGAAGATTGTAAATCATAAGTTTTATACTAGTCTTAGGTAACGACGAATAAATAAAACGGAAGCTATACTGGACCACATAGACTGTACATGTTCAAAAGACTTACCTTGAAAACAAAACTCGCCAAACTGCAGAAATGTCTTAGCTGATCACTCACAAAATTGTTATGATATATTGAGGTCAACTCAATAAAGAAAAGCTAGATTAGATTTAGGTTTATTGACCAAAAATAAAAAATATGACATGCCCTTAATTACAAAGTTTTAAAATTTATACGCCCTTAATCACAAAAAAAATTAATAAAAGTTAGCTTTACAATATTAATTTAGTTGAATTTAAAAGATCCCTCCCAAAAAAAATCAAAAAACTGAAAAACCCTCCCTATTAATAATAAATACAAATTTATACAAAATTTATTAATTATACAAAATTACAAAATTTAACATGTAGTACCATGGATTTATTAATAAGTAACTTATATTTTGTTGGCCAACCTTAGTGCTAAATAAAATTAAATAATAAAAAATAATGCGTTTAATGATGTGGTGAGACGTCTCTCTATAAAAAAAAGATATATAATTTCGACTGAAAGTCCTTTGAGGACTGTGGTTCCAAAATTGCTATAGCGCACCTCCCAATAATAATTAATTTACAAAAAACATATATTATATATATTATAAATTTTTAACAAGACAACAAATATTACACAGCCTATTCAAAAAACAGTTTGTGAGAATGTTCACTGCAGACTTTAGTACAACATTTTTATAGAGTTCATAGCTATGCTTTAAGGTACTTGGTAATTTACTTGGTAATTTACCTATCTCAAAACACTAAGCACTGACGCCGAAATTAAACAGTAAAACTGCATTGATGGTCAGCAGGTGAAGTTGGTTTTAGAAGCAGAACATTTATAAGTGTCCATGTTGTTCTTGGACCAGTTATACACTGCATGTAAAACAAAATAATATGTTTTTAGCATTTAAGTAGGCTTTAAAACCAAAACATAGTGAACAGCCTTTAGGCTAAAAGTTTGCCTTTATATTATTGTTGATAAGTTTTTAACAAGCAGGGTTAAATCAAAATGTTAACTGTTAATTCAAGATTTAACCAAAGTTAACTTGTTAGCATTTGTCATGTTAACTTTAGCTGTTACTACATGTTCACAAAGCACATGTTAAACTTTTAAAATGCTAATGCTTATGTGCTCAAAATATTTCAGAGATATTATTATTTGAATGATAGGTTTTAAAATGTTCTTATTTGTTCAAAGTTACACAGCTCTACTTCATGGCTTTAAATTTATAACAACAGATTACATAAATTGCCTTAAGCTAGGCTTGAGTTTGAAAATAGGCAGGTTACATTAATTTAATATTTAGGCTGTACTGAAAGTATTCAAAGAATGAAAAATTGAATTACATAGATATTAAATTATACTTAATGAATTTGAAATATTATTTATAATATTAAATGTAAACTTAAGTTCATTGCCAAAACTTACAAGTAATGTTTTATAACAAACATGAAAAACCAAGACATTTTTGATTTGGTAATATAGTGTTTACATACCTGGATTTAGTTGAATAGGTCTTAACACAAAAACATTTTAAATTATTAACGCACAGTCCTTAAACTCCCGACTAAGACATTTACAAATTAAGGAACGGCATTACCAACGAACTTAACGTCGTAGCTTCAGGTCGACAAACGAGAACAAAGAAAATGGCTGGGATTCAACCGACAGAAGGCCTGTCTAAGGTAGGTCACGTGACAAACAGCTGTTGACTGTTCATGACGTTATAAACAACCGTTGTCTGTTGAGTGCTGCTTTGCGGGAAAAAAGGGAGACTAGAAGAGCCCGAGTGGTGTCGGTAACGTAGATTGTATATTACGAACGTAATAGTTTATAAAACATTGTCCAAATCGGTGGCTTACTATACAGAGTAGTGCTTAAATTTTTGGTACAATCGGAAACCACAGAGAAGTATTATTTAACATACCTGCCAATGCATAGGCCAAATTTAATGAAAAGCCCTGAGTATCTGAAACAGTAAAGTGGTTGCTCAAGAAAACTACAATGAAATAAGAACTTAATTTTGTCATGTCTAGTTCTCAAATCTTTACTAGCATCACAGGCTTCTTCCAAAAAGAAGAACCACTCATTTATCTATTACATTCTATGTTGTCTGAGTTAGTCATGAAAGAGTTAGGGAGGATTTGCTAGTTAGTAGTTCTCAAAGATTTTGATCTTGGAAAAATTAATGATAATTTTTTAATACTTTTTACCATAAGGAGTCGACAAACATGCACAGTTATGAATAACAAAGCAGTTGCAAGGATGTATCAACCAAAAGTCCAGTACCTGGGAATTCGAGAGGGCTACCTTTACTGTTTTTATACTAATTACTATGTTTTATAACTTAGATTGAGTGACATAATGGATGAAATTATTGTAAAAAATAACAGATGTATCATCTTTAACATTTCAATGTTATTTAAGTGGGGAAAAATTATAACTTTGATAGGCCATTATGTTGGATAGAGACCTCCGGTTTGCGCCAACCTTCTTTTTTTATCAAGCCCTTTAAAATGAGGTGTCACTCAATAGGGGTTCTCATTTTAAATTTTCGACTTACCCCCAAAATACCCTATTTTTGGGGGAGGGGTTCAAAACATCTATTTTTGTTCATGTTAACAGTTCAAATATTGTTAAGATTGTATATAATACATGTTCAGTAGTTCTGTCAACCATATCATTATATTAACAAATGAACATCGAACTTTGTAGTTCCAGTGGTTGGATTAAAGCACCTCCGTTAATATTTGAATCTAAGAAGACGGGTTATTACCACGAGAATATGAACAGCACTGTATTTCAAAAATGGTTTTCAGCACCTCAATTCAAACCCTTCCTCGTGGTGCTACAATAGTGATGGACAACACGCCGTATCACTCGAGGATAAAGGAGAAGACGCCGACTTCATCGTCGACGAATGGTATGATGATAGAGTGGCTGCAAAAGCGAGGATTTCCCTTCTCGAATGACTTGAAACGTCCTGAACTGTACCAGCTTGTACGTCTTCACCACAAGCCTCCACTGCCTGCCTATGTAATTGATGAAAATGCTGCTGAAATGGGGTTTAAAGTGATACACCTTCCCCCATATCACTGTCATTGTAATCCTATTGAGATGGTATGGTCTTATCCCAAAGGGATTGTCAGAGAAAGAAATATTTCTTTTAAAATAAAAGATGTTCAGGACTTGTTCAGGAGATGTGAAACCAGAAATTTGGAAGAAATATGTGGACCATGTACAGGGTGTATTGGACCTAGGCTGGGAAAAGGAAGGACTTGATCAAAACTGCATACAGCAGTTCCTTAAACTTAGTTCCATGAGAAAGTGATAAGGACAGTGACGAAGTCAGTGACAGTGAAGAAGACGATTTGGGCGTCACTCCACTAACGTAAGTTTTCGCTCATAACTCAAAAGACTGATTAAAAAGACAGTTGTATAATGTAGACAGTTGTATAGTGTTTTTGACAATATTGTTTTTATATATGGCATTATTTAACTTAATTTTATTAATTTAAATTGTAAATTTCATTTATAGACCATAATAATATAAATTCTGTCCAGTTATTTTTTATTGTTTTCAGGCATCAAAATTGTTGATGTACCTACTTTAATCTTATTTTTTGTTGACTAATTTTAATTTATACTGTTTATTTATCTTTAAAAAAAGCGTAATACGTCCTTTTAACCTTCGGTGTATTCTAAAACATTTATTTTATGGCAGTCTGGTTTTAGTAATGTATTTTATTAAAAATTATGTTAATATTATTTGTAAATAATACCTGTAAATAAAATTTGAGTGTATATATTATTTGAATAATAAATTATAATACGTTTACTTTACATAAAGTTTGAGTTTCTATAAACCTGAAAAGCTTGTAGATTGACTACGGTTTAAGTTTTTATGACGTGATTTGATTATAGGCTTACATGAATGGTGAATATATAGTAAATCATACGTTGTTTGGTATAATTTTTCACAAAAAAATTATTTTGATTGTTCAAGTATAGCAGAAGACTTAACGGAGTGGAAATACGGCCGGTCCTATTCCCCCGGGCTTGTGTGTGTGCGGTCTGCGTTTGTGTGAGTACCTGGCCTCCATCGGTACTCCCACTTTGCTACTACTATGATATATTCTAATTCTACAAGTAAATATCTACCTACTTTTATGTCACCTGCATACCTGAGATTATAAGTTTATAAAATGTGTTTTCTTGCTGTTTCAGGCCTATATCAGAATCGGATCGAGCCGCTGTGGAGGATCTCTTGTTAACCGATACCACGTAGTCACTGCCGGACATTGTGTAGCCAGGTGATAGACAACAGTGTAATATTTGTTGCACAATTAAATATTTTCTGTTTCGCAATAACATAAAACGTATTCGCCAAACACATAATAATGTAAATATTATAAAACTCTGTTTTGCATAAAATATGTCCCAATAAGTTTATTTAATCGTAAATTTGATAAGAAAAATGAAATAGATAGTTTAATACCTGTGATTTACTATGATCAATTTTCTTGGTTTTTTGCAGTTTTCGTGATTGTTAACTGACAACAGGCACATATAAACAGAATTTTTGTAATTCGTAAGAGTTTTGGTCTGTAAGAAATCCAGTTGATTAATTTCGCTGCTTCAGCAATTAGACGTGCTACTGGCAAAATAATGTTACACCCAATGATGACCTACCTCCCAACTTTCGGTTCTATAAGCATTGTGTTTCCATGGATGTGGTGATTAATTCATTTATATGCACAGATAAGAGAAATAATATGTTCGCGACTTTAGAGGTAATATAAATTGCTGTTAAAAACCTTCACTTACCCCAGAACCTAACCCACAAGAGGCACATATATACCAAATTTCGAGTTCATAAGATCTGGTTTGGAAGGAAACTATTTTATAAATTTCGCTGGTGTATAGTGATTTTAGCAACTAGACTTGGAAGTGCCGCCAAAATCCTTTCATAGCGGGCACTCAGGACCTACCTATTTGTTAGCACCTAGGAAATTTCAGTTCTGTACGAATTTTGTTTCTGTATTTTTAGATTCAGTGGTTATTTAATTTGTTTATATGTTTAGGTAGGAGGTATATTGTGTTTAAGTTTATTATTGATTTTTGCAGTACATGAGTTATTGTTAAAACCACTTACCCCACCTGGGAACCTAACACTTAAGAAGTACCGTCCATATACCGAATGTTGAGTTTTTAGATGATTTGGTTCGGGAGAAATAATGTTGATTACTTCTTGGGTTTTTCCATAGTTAGAAATGGAATTGGCAAAAATCCTTTCTTAGCAAGCACGTGCCACCTAAACACCTATGTAAGTTTACAAAATGTTTAATCTGTACGCAGCATTTGCGGTTTCAGAGATTTTGTGTTGAGAGAGCCGGTGAGTCGTAGCTCGCAAATATGTTTTATTTAGATAAACAGATAGGAGAAATAATGTGTCTTACTTTTGCAGTTTTTACCGATATTTTCACGGTTACGTACATTATTATACACCCAAGAGCTACATATATACCAAATTTCAAGTTTTTTGGTTTGGTAGAAGTTATGTCTCTTACTTATTTGTGGGTTTTTTACGGTAAGATATGAAATCGGCAAATATTCTTTCTTAGCCAACACCTACCACCCAAGAGTTACTCAATTTAATACCTTTCCGACCTAAATTTCATGTCTGTACAAATTGTCGTTCCGGATATTTTGTGATGAATGAGTTGAATTACACTAATGAAGTCAGGAGGAGCAACGTGTAGCACAGGTAAATTGAAAGTCAGTAACCAGGTTCGAACTTACTAGGTGCCAACTTTAGAAGACTAGGCTGACACCTTTAGCCTCTTGGCCGCTCCACTTCCCCTAGGAGCCCTCTGAAACCAACCCCATTTGTTTTAGGTGGTACCTTGCCAGGCAGTGACCAGTCCGAAGATCTACAATCCACCTAAGATTGTTTCTGTCAATTAGTAGAAGCTTTTGAGCTTTAGATTTGTAGAGGCTGATAAACATTCATAGCCCTGAAGCAATATTCCAATAGTGGAACCAATGGTTCTGGACTAATGTAGGGCCTTTTGGCCCCAACTCTTGCAAGGCCCATTAGCGGATCCAGGGGGGCTGTGGGGCTGCAGTCCCCTCCTTTGGGTTATTATAATTTTGTTTAACCCTCCAAATGGCAGACTGCTCAATTGAGTAGTCTCAGACAACACAACTTGTATCACATATTTCACCCACTAATCGTTATAAAATCTCAATAAAACAAAAACCAGTGGGAAGGAAATGTTTTAAACCTTAATTTTTGCATTTACAAATTTCATCTAAAACGTATATTTACATATGTAATCAACGTTGTAAAATTGTAGTTGTCTAAATCAATTGATGCCGCGCGAGAAAGCACAAGAAAATGACTCAAACTCGTCATATTTAAGGCACATAACCGTTAAACAGACTTGTCTTGAGAAAAAGATAAGGACACCATTGGAATCATCAAGGTTTGAACTTTCTACCACTGCCTTCCAATCTTTCGGCACTCTTATAGTTTCTTAGATATGATTTTTTCTGTAAACCCTTGCAATTGGAATGTTTTCAACCAATGAGAAAACATTTTGCAATCGATGTATCTATTACAAATAGAAATATTTGTATAATGATTTTTATATCGATATGAAGTGCATATTTTCGTTTGATATAAGGAAAACCTGATTTGGTGTTCCGATGCTATAAGTTTATTTCTTCAACGGTCTAGGCGCGTTAGCTGTTGCATTTTTGCATTGTCTACAGCACGGCACCGTCTGGCTGGAACTGTATAGCCTACTATCCGTTTGTAAGAGTTTTGTTAGTTGTTCTAATTTAGTGAAAGAAAGGTTATTTAAAATTGTTAAGTATACAATTAAATTCTATGATTTACTATCTCCCAAGTAGCAGAACAATATTTTAACAATATTGGAAAAAATATTGGTACAATGTATTAGCAATATTGAAAACAATTGTTTCAATATTTTATCAATATTAAATAAATATTGTTTTGAAACAAACTTTCTTTATCAATAAATATTTATTAAATATTGTAAAATATTGAAACAATATCGTTGAAATGTTTATTAAATATTTATTTTACATTTCATCAATATGTATTAAATATTGAAACAATGTTGATGAAATGTTGGTTCAATATTTATTTAACATTTTATTAAAATTTAATAAATACATTTTGAAAGAAAATAAATATCAAATAAATATGTAAACAATATTTTTGAAACATTGATTGTAGTAAACAATTGTATACTACAATTAACAATATACTTTGTTTTTATATAACAATTTATATTGTTATATATGTAGTAATAAACTTGGATTGGTTTCAATATTTAATATATATGACAAATAAAAACATACCTAATGAAGGTTAATATAAAATCACATAACACTAAATTCTTTTCAAAATAGTTTATATTCCGGAATACTCCAAATATAAACTATTTAATTTAAATTTCCAAAAGTTATAAAGATGAAGTTTTTGGAAATATAAACTATTTTGTAGAGAATTCTGGTTTTATGTGATTTTATATATATATATATATATAATTTGAATATTTTACCACTATTTACCAATGAAATCAATATTCGCTTGATAATGTCAAAGTGCTATTTTGTGTATGCAGTAAAAACTCTTAACTTTAGTTAAAACTAGCTGCTGTGCCCGTGCTTGCAACGGGGTGAAAATTCAGAGTAGAAAAATTGTAAACAAAACATGACATCTATAAATATAAACAAATGTAACAGCTGACGCATATTCAATATTTTAAATGTAATTAAATCCAATGCTTTAATTGAGGTTCGTGCCCTTAGGAGAGGGTTTATCGAAAAACTAATATTTTTGCTAGGAATTTCTCATTAAGACCTTTCATTTAAGTATGCGGTTGATGGGTGTCAGGCTTACGGCTTTCTCAAAAGTTTGTATTCCTTATGAACGTTATTATATAGATTATATTTTATACAATAGATTTTCAAAACTTTACTATTGTGTCTCACAGTAGATGGCTGAATTATCAGTTTATCAGAAATAATTGCAGTAGTAAATTATATATAATATTTATTTTGACTTTATACCTAACGCTTCTAGTTTTAAACACTAGAAGTGATAGGTAAAGTCCAAATAAATCAATAATAACTTTAAATCTCTTGATAATGTTCCAAATAGAAATTACACCTTCACTGCAATCACTTGACATCTAGAAGGTTGTTTGGTTGAAGGTGTGTTGTTAAACTCTATACTGATTTCAATAACATTTATAATTAAAGGCCATTTTATATATATTTTGAATCACTTTACAGATATTTTAGTTACAAAATTAGTATCTAAAGTTTTGCAAGCCAATACTTATAATATTTTACTCAAGAAAGCATAAGAAAAGTAGAATAAAGGGCCAAGTTTTTCCCCTAGGCCCCAACCCTACGTCTAAGGCAGCTAAGTAAAAGGTATGTCTTGTTAAAGTTTGTTTCCAAAAACTATCGTAAGTAAAAATCAGTTCACACTGATATATTATGATCTTTAGGTATTGTTTTGTTGTCCATTGTATTTTGATGGGATTTGTTATCAATTTAATGGTCGAGGCCAGAAGGGGGGTTGTTATGACTGAGGTAAACCATAAATCTAGTATTGACTATAGTATATTTAGAGTGACTTTAAGCAATTTGTAAAAAGCAAATATCATAGAAAATCATAATTAAGAGGTTACCTGAAAGGATATTAATAACTGACTCACAGAATATAAATTACTAGTATTTTATTGAATGCTAAAAGAAGCCATAAAAGTAGGCGTAAACATATATAAACCTAGAGTTCTTCATGCTCTTCTACTCCATCCAACACCTCACTCCTTTTCCTAAAAGAAAACAAGATTTTAACAGTAATAATAAATAACTAATGTATATAGCAATAGATATTTGTTTACCCGGTATATTTAATTTAATAGGTACCTATTGTGATTGTTTCACTGACATTAAAATACAAGAGAAGATTTTTTTAGATTTTAAATTCTTAAAGGGTTTATTTAAAATATTATAAACACAAGATTATTTGCCGCCCTAGACCAACAGAATTATACAAATAATAACATTTGGAATCAATCTAATTTTGTTATAATTAAAGAAAAACAATTGCTATAAACCTGGTTACAAATATCTAACTCCTGTAAAATAAAAAGCAACATTCATTTGGCTTGTTTAGTAAACGGAATCTGATGGAAGAAAGCCTTTCTTTAAAATAAGCCATTCGGCAATTACTAAACAGTTTTTTCTCGGAGATAAATTTTAATACCCCCGTCGCAGCAAACCTGCGTACTCAGCGAATTTATAATGCATATATATGTGTCTCACTACCATATAAAGCCACTTATCAAGTTTCATCAATATCCATTCATAAATAAGCGATATATAACATTTTAATTATTCTCCATAAGAATAAAATGGGGGCTGAGTACGCAGGTTTGCTGCAACAAAGGAACACAAAATATGGGTTTTTACGTAATTATCAAAATAACTCAAACAGGTGAGGCTACATACCAAGTTTTATTAATTTTGGTTCATAATTCGGGGGGGGATATGAAACTTTACTTATTCTCCATAAGAATAACTTAGGGCGGAATATGCAGGTTTGCTGCAACAGGGGCAATAGACAAAAAACTTGTTTTTGTGCAAATATCAATAGACCACAACTAGGTGAAGCCACATGCCAAGTTTGATCAATATACGTTCATAAATAATCAAGATATCAAAGTTTATTTATTCTCCATAAGAATAACATTGGACAACGTACTGTGTATAGCACTTTGAATATCTCCGCAACCGTGGGACGTAGAACAAATATTTAAACACTATAATGTTTGGTTTTCAGAGTTGAACCTATTGGTAAAACCAAATGTGAGGTTTTCAGTAAAAGTAACTGAGGAAAAGCTAAAAACCTTTTCCCATATGATTAACATAGGGATTTTTTTGAATGTGTTTTATGGATTTTCTCCGCAACCACTTAACCTATGTTAATGATTCAAAATACTAAATTATTTGTTTTTAAGCTCTATAAAAGGGTCTAAACAAAAATTGTGTGTTTCTAAAAATGTTGGGTAAAAAGTGCTAAAAACTGATTTTTGAAAAATATGTAAACCACCCTTCCCATGGTCCGATCTTTCTGGATTTCAAAATAAAAGTCATGAATGTTTTACTTTACACATAAAAATTACAAAAATCGGACACTTTTTTCAAAAGTTATCGAGTTAACGTACACATTAATATATATATATATACATATATGTTATTAAACAATTCACAGTATAGGGCTGCTATTATTATAAATATTAGGAATTTTAATAATAAATCAGTTGAATTTTCATTTCCTAATATTTGTATACGGTACACATATATATATATATATATATATATATATAAATTTGATCGACTAGTGTTTTTGGCATCTGGGGACCTCAAAACAAAAAGTTATCATGGTCTCGGGCTTAAGTCTTACCATGCCACCTACGGTAATAGCTTCTTCCCTATAGGGGAAATTCGCTAAAAATAGTTTTGTCATGTGGGAATTAAAATCTGCACTGGTGAAAACTGCATTCATTATAGTCAGTATTGATTTCTCCACAAAAATTTTATTTATCGGTTGTATTAAAAAAAATTAGATTCTACTTACGTTTTTCCTATCTTGGACCTGGCCTGGGCAAGCCAGCTTGCAGCTGTAGTGCAAGCTTTCTTGATGTCTGATTTTGGCCAGCATCTTTGAAGAGCAGCTAAAAAAAAAATCAATTTAAAAAAATGTCTGAAGCTTGTTCTCTTTAAGAGTCTGTGGTACCTACGGCCCTCGCCCGAATTGACGGTGGCGCGCTGGGCTCGCCCGTGCTGCTTCTTTTGAAAAATGCATGTCGTTTAACACTTTTAATTCATGAACGTTAAATCCACGCTATTTGAAACTTGTACACGAAGGACATGATAATATTTTGAGTCAAATTATGAAAACAAAAATAAAGAAAATTTCAGTTAATAGGATAAAAAAGAGTGATTAAATTTGACATATATTTTTGCAATTATCTATGAATCCAAATATAAAAATTGAGTTCCTTTTTCATATTTTAATGTGCATGAACATTCTCTTAAAAATGACACCAAATACAAAATTTTACAACAAAAAATTAACCCGTAGTTTGTGTTTAAATTTAACATTATTCTTATGGAACTAAAAATCCAAAATGGCGGAGGTACCACAGACTCTCAATGAATCTGTTTAACAATGTCGTCAACAAGTACAGTCTGTCCGATGCATTTTAGAAATAGTTTACCACATTGCGGTAGAGGATAAAAATGTATTTAAGATGTAGTTGAGATAACAGCAAAAATATATTTAAATATATATATATAAGAATACTGTTTAAAAGATTCAGCCATTTCGAACAAAAACACGGCGTTTTCGACCTCCCGCGAAATTTTTATTCAAATGTAACTTTTGATTACTGATCTACTGCTCCTATAAGGTTCATATATATAATAAAATGAAAGTTTAGAATGTTATCTTTCGATTGGTATACAAATTATTCGATTCCAAGTGCTTTTTCAATGTTATTTGTGCGATCGAAAAAAAGTGACTGAATTTGTCGAAAATCGATTAGGCCTATTGCCACTTAAAAAAAAACACTTTTACATCGTCAATTTTCAAATATTGCCACGCGGAGGGTTAAATAAATGTTTGCACAAATATCTACAATTCACATTCATATTCGACTTCCATTTTTTATTTTATAATAAAATGTTAATAAGCCGTTTGTAATTACTAATGATTAAAAACATATGATTATTAAATATCGAATAAAGTTTAATTGTTCAAAATAACATCATAGGCCTATAACTTATCGATTGTTAAAACTTTGATATTTTAATACGACATTTTGGTAGGACAGATACGGAACTGCACCTAGCAAAATTATGGTGAGGTAGACTCGACAAAAGGAAAATCGCAATTAACCGGCAGTACCGTACCGTAATAGCCTAGCGCCTACACAATAACTTTAAACAAGGCCTAGGGCCTAATTTATTTACTGTAGATTGTAGGCGAGTCTCTCACAGATATTTGAATTATTTATGCTAGGCCTAAAGGCTATAGTGAAAAAAGAGCCTAGACGACCTAACAAAGTGCCCTATTTAGGTATAAGGCAACATAACCCCAAACTCCCAAAACTATTTCCTAGGACACTGAATGAAAAAATAATATTGGAACATATAGGCTATCCATAGTTTTAGGCTTTATTAGGCTAATTTGTCCAAATGTAAAACAGATATATACACTTACCTTATTTTCCTCTTGGAATCCAAGTTTTAGAACGTTTTGTTGCAATAACCAACAAAACGAGACAACCAATACCAACGCAAATAATTGTAGTTTCCAGTTAACTATACACTAAAGAAATAATAAAAAAACATCTACGAATTGGTAGAAAGTCGCGATATAATTAGAAACCTTTTTCTCAAAACCATCGGCCTCACCTCACACAGTCACTGTTTAAAGCCGGCGTTGTCAACAAAAGTCTTTGTCTTGCCATTTCCATTCTCATTCTCATTCTATGCACCAGTCAAGTGAGCATTTAAAGTTATAATATATATTTTACTTGCTTCTTCAGTTAGTTTTATTATGCCCAGGAAAATCGCAGAACTTATTGAATTTGCATTTTAATTAATTTTTGTCCTTGCTAAACATGTTACTTCTTCTTACTTCTTCATACAAGCTTCCGGCCTCAGGTAATGCCGACGACTCGATGACCATGATATGCCGCAGCCGCCAATGCCCAATACCTCTTGTTCCGCAGTGCGTCTTCCAATTTGTTTTGGCTGTCCTTTAAAGCTTCTCTGAGAGAATCTCTCATTCTGTTCTCCGAGGTGCACTCCAGCAGTATGTGGCCTATGGTCTCCTCTTCGACGCCGCACCTCTCGCATCTGTCGGTTTCCTTCAGTCGAAATTTTCTTAGGTAGCTGTTTGTTACCGCGTGTCCCATTCGAGCTCTTGCCATAAACGTAGCAACGCTGCGGGAGACCCCTCTATACCAGTTTGGTGCGGTAGGTGTTTCCTGGATTTTAAACAAAGACCGTCCAACAGTTTCTTGCTTCCATCTCTCAGTCCATTTCTCCATTACAAATCTTTCAATCTTCCTTTTGCATTTGCTGAGAGAGAATTTTGTGGGTGGGACCGGGTGCATCTCAGCCGCACTTTTAGCTATTTGGTCCGCCAGTTCATTTCCCTGCAATCCACAGTGCGATGGAATCCACTGGAAGACTATGGTTTTTCCAGTCTCCTGTAGGGCTCCTAAAAGGCTCTTTATTTCACTCGTCCGGAAGTAGTAGTCGTCAGGTGTGTTTTTTTGAATTGCCTCAATGGCCGACTTAGAGTCCGTAAGAATACATATCCTTGAGTCCGGCACCTGCCCACAGCCCACCAGCGCCGCATTGAGGGCCAACAATTCTGCATCCATGCTCGATGCCGAGTTTGCCGGTGCGTAGAAGCGTTCTTTTGTTTTGTCGTTATAATAACCTGCACCAGATTTAGTCCGCTTCAGATCGACGGATCCATCCGTGTAGATCCTCGTATGGTCTCGGTATCTCTCCTCTATCATTTCCAGTGTCTCTGCTTTTAGTAAATTAAGATCTTCGGAGGTACTTTTGGAGTTTCCAGATGGTAGTTCGGTGTATGCTGTGACCTCCGCTTCCCTCCATGGTGGCCAGCTGTGTACCATTGGTATAGGTTCCGGTATAATTGATTCTGCAAACATTTTCATGGCGTCCACCCGACACGTGAAAGACTGTCTGGTTGTTGTCGGTGCCAGTGTGAACAAGGGGTGATCATTTGGGAGAGTCTGTGTCTTGATCCATTTGGTCAAAATGTTTTTTTCTATAAGGAGGTCAATAGGCTCAAGATGTGCTTCAATTTCCATTGCCGCTATTGGAGACGTACTTGGGCAGCCCAGTATTATTCTGAGGGCAGCTGATTGGATTTGCTGGATCTTTTTTAAGTGCGTGCATGCCGCAGAGCCCCAAACTTCGCTACAGTACAACATCTTAGGCCGCATATAGGAGGAGTAAAGCATCCTGAGTGTTGATGTGTCCGCTCCCCAATTTCTGTTTGCAACTGCTTTGATGGTGTTTACTCTTTTGCTGCATTGATTTCTTACCTCGTCAGTATGTTTGTTCCATAGTAGCTTTGGATCAAGGTGTAATCCCAGGAGCTTCGGGCATTCATTCACCCTCAGTTCACGGTTCTCTATAAGCAGTCGCGGTTTGTATTCTTTAAGCGTGTTGCGTCTTGTAAAGAATGCACATTCCGTCTTTGCTGTCGATATTGTTAAGGACCACTTCAAGCACCACTTGACCACCCCATCCAGCGCTCTTTGAAGGAGAGCGCAGGCTTTGTCCGGTGAGTCGTCCACGGCGAACATGGTAACGTCGTCAGCAAACACCACCAGGTCCACTCCCTCAGGCAGAGCACTGCTCAAGTCGTGTAGGGCGATGTTAAACAGTGTTGGGCTGATGGTTGAACCCTGTATTATTCCATTCTCCAACTTAGCAGGTTTCGACAGCTTGCTAAACATGTTAACAAAGGTAATATTCTAAAATGGTAACTTCTTCATAGTAGTTCTTTTGACTACATTCTCAGTGATGCAATATAAATCTCCAAACATTGTTTTGTCAATATTTATTACATATTTAAAACATATTTTTATTTGTAAAAAAACAATATTTTTCAGAACATATGTTTTTATATTGTACAAATATTTAGACAATATTTGAAAAATATTTACTTATCAATATTGTTTACAATATTGAACAATGTTATTACAATATTTATAAAATATTGTTTTGCTACTTGGGCTACAATTTTTTATAGTAAAATTTCATTTTTGGGTAAAGCATATATTCCGAAATTCCTATTTAAAATAAGTGCTCTTTAAAAATATGTTTTCAAGCACTGTATACCAAAAAATTATTCCATACCCCCTGGGATAGGAGACAGTCCTCCCCTTAAAAATCGGCTAGATCCGCCCTTGGCAAGGCCTCATTAACTTTCATGCTTATGTGACCACACACCAATTTGAAGATGATATCGTTTACCCTAGCCATTTCATTCACTACTTTGAAGCAGTACCGAATTAGCCTCGATTTAAAGAAAAATGATTCCAATGCCTTAAAGGCAGCTTGGCCATCAGAGAGGATGTAAATCTCTTTTTATGATTTCTCGGGAACAGAGGTCATTAGCAACAACCTCCTCCTGAAAGGTCGATGGGGAGGAGCTCATAACCTGAAATAGACTATACCTAGAACCATAGAACCCTGCCCCTTCGTTTTGTACCCTTGAGCTGTTCCTCATTATAGTAAAGGCGTTCAAATTGCTTTCTGTATAGTGCCTTCTAGCTTGTAATTGATCATAATTGTACTACCGTTTTATTATGATTTGTTAATAAATGTTAGTGAAGCTTGAAATAAAATTTAAAAGTTACATTCTATTTAATTTTATGTTATATGTTATTTGGTTCCAGGGCATCCGCTAACCAGGTACAAGTGACCCTCGGCGACTACGTGATCAACTCTGCCGTGGAGCCATTGCCGGCTTACACGTTCGGCGTTCGTAAGATAAGTGTCCATCCTTACTTCAAGTTCACTCCTCAAGCTGACAGATTCGACGTAGCAGTTCTTCGTCTGGACAGGCCGGTGCAGTTTATGCCTCACATAGCTCCTATCTGTTTGCCGGATAAGAATGAAGACTTTCTGGGTCAGTACGGTTGGGCTGCAGGTTGGGGAGCATTGCAAGCAGGTAAATACCTAGGTATATTTTAGTCGTATTGAAACTAAACCCAGAAATAAATGTTTCAAGTCAAATAAAATCCACAGCAAGAAGCATGATATTGTTATAATATTTTGTGTTCTTGAGAATAAAAACATTGTAATTGTACGATGAGTAGAGAATATTAATATTAAACAACAAAATTTTTTGGATACAAGTTGTTGTTGGCATTAAATACAAAAGCAAACAAAAATATGTGAATGTCGGTAATTAGAAGTGTAAAATAAAACTATTTGAAATAAATTATTTTCATACCATAAAACATTTTGCATATTTTAGAAAAAGATAATTTTAAACATTTAATATTTCTCTATACAAGTCTTTTGTATAAATTTCAGCCGTTTGTGTTGAGGTGGGTTTCAGGCAGTTGCTTCTCTACCAACTTTGTACATTATTCATATTTTAAATACAGTTTGTATGCAAGCTCATGAAGCAAGATTTAAGACCTTACTCCTTTAGATAAATCCAATCCTATTTATTACAATCCCTACAAAGGGACGTGAAAACCAAAAACATTTGAAGTTGTTGTGCAATATTAAAGTTACAACATTTCATTTTTATAGAATATAAACAATATTTTATGTCAAACATGATTTATAGGCCTATACATTTCAGTCACTAGAGCAAAATCTATCGCAGGGATCAGTAGCGGATTACCCATTAGGCATGATAAGAACGTGTTTAGGCCCTGCAAGCTCCAAGGGGCCCATTGAATTTGTTCTGCACGATCTGCTTGTTTGTTTTAGTAGTGGTCACGTAGTAATAAAAACTTTTTTTCATCAACAAATCAACAAATTTATCAAATTGATATAGCCTGTGTTTATACAGTTCTAATCAGAACTAAATTACAAAACTTGTTTACTTTTAAACAAATTACAAAAATGTTTTAGGTATTATTTGTAATGTAGGCATAAAGTTGTATTTTTCTTCCGTTACTAAACATTTTGCGCTTCCTGCGCTAATAACTTAAAATTTTCACCAAGAAATTTATTTGTTGCGTATTTGAATTATTTGGACCTTTTGCTACAAAAATGTATTAAACACTTTTGGATTGAGATATAGTTACTATATTTGGCGAATTTAAACAAATGCTTGTAGCATGAAAAAAAAACACTATTGAGATTATCAGTTATAGGGTTAAAAGGTCATTTTACCAATTAATGTCTTAGCTTAATTGTATACACAAATTTCATCAGCCCAGTTTTTTTTCATATTTTAGTCGATCTCAACTTATCCATCATGGAAGTTGTAGTGAGGGCCTTGAACTGATAAGTGCCTAGAGGCCGTTGGGCTCGTATCCGTCACTGACAGGGATTGATCTAATACTACATACTAGGTTTAAACCGATTCTCGTACTATAAATGACCAGGACTATAAATGGTGGGGAATAGGAGATAGTTTTGTTCCGATAAGGTCCTAGAAAAAAACTCTGTAATAAAAATAAATACTCCCAGTACCAAACTTTCAAGCGTTACTTTATTTTGTTATTGAAAGTTCAACCAGACTTAGTAAGTTTATGACTTTGTGTCAGTCCACGATAAATTTAAAATTTTGGAAACGTACGGGACCCTATAAGACTGGACATGTCAACTTAACATATGATAACTTCATTTACCCTTGTGAATAAGTCAACCAAATTGTAGAGACGCAGTATTTGACCACTTACAACAAGGCAAAAACACCCATTCGGGTTAAATTAAGTGCAATGCAATTTAGTTTACAATTTCTTTATTATTTAATCAACAAGAAAAGATTACATGCCCCTTATGAGAAAAGTAATACGCCCTTAATAAAGATGTATATATTATAGAAAACAATGACCCATCCATAAGATAAAAAAATTTAAAAGAAAACCATCCCTATTGGTGTTATTAATGCAAAAAAGAATATCAATTAATTACAACATTTTTTTATTGATTTATTTATACTTTTATAGAATTGATTTTGATATTATAAATCAAATGGAAATCATGTCATAATTTTTTTTTTAAGGCTAAAATAACGAATGACTGTGACAGACAGAACGTGAAATAAACATAAAATATGTTTGTACAGGTTCCAGGCTAAGACCAAAGACATTACAAGCTGTAGACGTTCCTGTCATTGATAATCGCCTTTGCGAAAGGTGGCATAAGTCAAACGGAATAAACGTAGTGATATACGATGAGATGATGTGCGCTGGATACAGGGGAGGAGGAAAGGATTCTTGTCAGGTACCTTAGCTTATTCTACTATTAAATATTTATTCAAAACTTACATTAAGCATGTTGATTTAATCGTTTTAAATTTTAAGTAGCTTCGCCCATAGTTCAGAAAAAGCAAATGAAATAAATATTGGGTAGATATTGAGTCTTACCTTCATACGCAATATGAAAGTCGACCTCAGATCTGGGTTCTTGGAGGTTGCATCTTGAAAATTTAAATTTATCAGTTACCAATATGACTGCAACCATGATGCCTATGTTTATTCCCGGCTCACTTATGGGTTTGTATTCTAGGGAGATTCAATAAATAGGAAAAGAATATTTCAAATACATAAAAAACTGTTTAGGATAATTTTCAATTTAAAATGCTACAACTATTGTAAGCCACATTTTAAATAGCATGGAATACTGTCACTGCCCCTTATATATATTGAATATATAATGTTTTGTTAAAGCAAACCATTCTAAATTTTTTCAATATAAAACCGAATATGGATACGCGATGAGATCTAAAAATTTTGACGACAATGTTTGAGAACGCACCAAACTATAGATGTATTTAAATATACAATAAAATCTCCGTTTATTTCAAGAGATTTTAAATAAATTTAAAAATGTGTTTACAACGTATCTGTCGAGGGCAGAAATGATTGGATTGCCTGTGGCAGTTTTTGAGGTGTAGTTTCTGTTTAAAAAATGTTAGTATGTATTTTTAAACTTTGGTATTGTAGTGTTAAATGTTTTATGTTTATTGTTGAAGGTTTATGTATTGTAATATTTTGTATTGCATTAACCTGCAAGGCCGAAGCCTGGGGGGGTTAGGGGGTCAAAATCTCCCGAAATTTAGCAGTAAAAATTGATAATAGGTTTAAAAAGTACAAGTTAAATTATAAAATAGTCAACACGAGATTAAAATACTCCCAAGAAGGGGGTTGGCATGCGAAGCACGCAATGTATTGTGTATTGAAAATACTACCAATAAGGGGGTTTTCTTGCAAAGCACGCAATGCATTGCGTCAGCTGCTTTTAATGCGTTCAGTGTCAAGCTCACATGTGCGTCCTTAGCAGTGAACATTTTAAAAGGGTTTAAATTCAAATACCTGGTCCTGACCTGAAAACCCCCAAAAAAATTCCTGGCTATGGTCTTGTTTATATGCCATCTGGCATTGGATCTTTGACCTGTATTGTGGCAAAAAAATCTGTTTTTCCTTTTAGGCCTACATACATGAACAGCTGCGTTTTAGTAAACACCAAAATCGTGTATTCACCAGTGTTTAGCACAACTCGGAAACAAATGTGAAATATTTTTTACAGTTAACAGATAACAGTTTACTTTTCACAGTAACCAGTACCACCTAGCTAACACAGTATTTCAGCTTTCTTAACAAATTAATTACACGAAACAATTTTTACAGAGATGTGATATTTGAGGTCGCCCTGTAAGCCTGCTCTCCAAGCAATTATACGTAATACTTATTAGCATTAATATTTAATTGCACTGCACCTTACAGCCTAAAAACCTAATAATGGTTTAGTGTGATACATGTGTACATTTGTAAATATATCGTAAGTGTTATGTTTGTTTGACTCGGGACCACAACAATTCCGCACCTGTCGTGCAAGGTCGACCAAGTTAATCCGGATAAATGGGATATTACTCTAGGAGGACGATGGTTAATACCATTTACATTTGTTTCAGGGAGACTCTGGCGGACCTTTGATGCACGAACGAGCAGGACGGTGGTATCTAATCGGGATCGTATCCGCGGGATATTCTTGCGCGCAAAGAGGACAGCCTGGCATTTATCATAGAGTTGCAAATACAGTAGACTGGATTTCATACATAATTAATTCCTAATAACGCACGACTTTAGAGGGGATGTAAACTTAAAAGTATTACTAGATGATAAATTTGTCCTAAAATTGTCATGGTTTTCGGAATCCGGCCACTTTTTAGTTCATCCGTTTATTTTGAGGTGTGCATTTTCCATCAAATTAAAATTATTCTTCCTGGTGTTAAACTCTCTCAAACTGGAAAAAATTTATCCTTGCAGTCTTCAATTTAAATGTCTGAACTTAACTGGCTAACTTCCTTTTATTTTGTGTATATTGCTGTTATTGTTATATTTTCGTAAGTTGTTTTATATTTCCTTCTTTAATGTACTTTTATCCTTGAATTTTATTTATTTAGTGTGTAAGTTTATTTAATAAAATATTAAGATACGTACTTTTGTATTTAATCTGTTTTTCTTATGTGTTTAGCCTTTCTTTACGTTCTATCTTTCGCTACTCAATTATTTATTACTTTAATTTGACAAACTAATACAAAATCATCATACAGCAGACTTTCTCTTTCACCACCCATCAGTTTGTAAACCCACTTTGTAGGAATTGACTTCCCAGTGGCGGCTGGTGTAGCTAGGGGTTCAGATCCACTGGAGGGTCCGGGGAAAATTTGTTTAGTACCAAACATAAAAATTGCCACTTTTAGGCCTTTTTTTACTACAATTTGGCAGGGCCGCAGAGAGAGGTTAGGGGGCCTTGGTTAAATTAAATTCTTGAGGCCCCCTGACTCGAAGCTAAATGTTGGGGGGAGGGGGAGGAAGGGTAACCTTTTTTCACACAATAGTTCATACTAAAAAAATTTAAAATAATATAGTACTCGTAGGCAGTAGTAATACAAAATAATATTAGAAATTAATGTAAATAATTGCCTACATTGAAAAATTAAAGGAAACGTTTGAGCGATATGCCTTTACAACCTTCGAGCTTGATTTAGTTCATAAAGGTACTATGTTCTTTGTTTGTATTTACCAACCACGCACCTTTAATACCACACAAAAACAAATCTGTCCAGGTAACTTACAAATCCCACTTTATAATTTCACTTAATTTTTTTCCTTTCGGAGGAAAATTTTTATTTTGAACTCAGTTACATATATGAAATTATTGTGGGTTTCATGTAAATATTATTAAACTTATGCATTATTGAAAAAAAGTAAATTGAATGTTAAATTAAAATATTCATTGTTTTCAATTTTTGAATTATTTTTAAATCCAGAGGCCCCCTGACTTTGGGGACCCGGGGAAATGTTCCCCTTTTACCGTCCCTCATCTTGGCGACCCTTCAATTTGGCTGTTTTGAGACATCACTAAAATGCAGGATGTAATGGAATAGAATTTTGTTATAGATTTGATGATAGTTGGAGTATGGAAATAAATTGTAAATTAAAACAGATAAGCTTACTTTTTTTTAAACAGATTTTATTTTTTAAAGTTCATGGTAAATCAATAATGAAGTGGTACCAACACCTGTGTAGTTTAACAAAATATTTAAAGTAGGCTTAACAATAACACTTCAGCAGTTCCTGCTGTGGTTGTGTGCTTAAACAAAGTCCTTTCTCGTTCCCTTTTAGAAGCAAAATAATCAATAACTTTCTCATTCAATTCTTCATTCAGTCATTTCTTTTTCAATAGATATCATGGCGAGTTTTGTAAGCCGATCTTCATCCATTGCGCTTCTTTGGAAGTTTTTAATTCTTTTGTGGCATGAGAAACAATAGCTTCTGCTACTGTCATTAGTATTGTGATTAGTGCTTTTAGAAGTTTTTTGTTTCACTAATCTACTAAGTTGTTTTCAAGAAGAAAAACTAACAAATGAGTGACTTTCTTAACATCTTTGAAATCTTCTTGGTTGCAGATTAGCTCACTTCTAAACTTATTTTGATCAAGAAAATCAAACGATTCCATGGTAATATTTAAAACATCTTCAGGATTTTTTTCCTGCAATCTAACCAGACATGTTGTCACTACGAAACTAGTTGACTGCAACTAGGTGAACAATGAATTCCTGGAAGCACCAAGGCTCGTTCACCAAGGCTGTAGTCAGGGGGGCCCCCCCCCCCCCCCCCCCCCCCGAAATCCCGAAATTTAATAGTAAAAATTAATACTAGGCTTAAAAAGTGCAAATTAAATTATAAAATTGACAACACAACAGAGGATCCAGCAACATATTTTACATCATTGTGCATTTCATGCATACTGATATTTAGAATTGCTTGATTAGACTACAACGTACATTATACATGGATGCCTTACTTCCTTGTGATCGTGATCTGATCTATTAAATAAGAAAACTATGAACGTTCAACAAAAATACTTTACTCTAACAAAACAAAATCATTCATCATCCTTACATCCAATAATATTTTACATGGGTAACTATATCAAAATGTTAAAAATAAGCATGGAAGTTGGTGTTTAACACGTTCACTGCTACGCAAATTTCGTATTTTCTATGCTAGGAGCTGACCTTTTATTTTGTATATTTTTATGGCCTAAATGAGTAGAAATTACTTTATTTTTATTTTTGGACCTTTCTATGTAATAGCCTTATCGTTCATTCTGGTACGTTCGGGTTGGGTTGGGAATCACTGTATCTAGACTGCAGCATCAAGCAATGTATATCAGGAATTCCACCTCTGCTGCCCTATACCCTCACACTTAAGCTAGGAGACTCATTCTTTGATTAAAAAAGTTTATTACCTTAATAGGTCCGTCACAATCCTGTTTCGACATATCTGTTATGTCATCGTCAGATCACTTAAACACAGCCAAGTTAATACAGAACACATAATAAAACATACACACAAAACACTTTAACAAGTTTTTTACGTTAACATAGACAAGGTGGTCACCATGCATGGTTCACTCATGACAGTCAGGTGTACACTGCTACAGGGAATGGTCCCACTCTCGATGTTTGGGTATATCAAATCAGCATGATCTATCTGTGTTTGTATAGAGATAATCATTTTGAATATTCCGTTTGCACTACGGTGTATTTTGTCATTCAAAAGAAGGTCCTGTTGTGTTCTTGTTTCCTTATATATTTCTGATTGGTTGATGTATGAATGAGGTGGCCTTTTTAAACTTATGTAAAATATTTAGGTTTTTATGGATATTTTTGTATGAATGGTACTGATCTATGAAGTGTTTGGCAAAATTGGATCTTTGTTCATCTATTTTAGCTTAACAAGATGTTCTGTAAACATTTTGTTCACTCTTTGAGTTGAACCGGCAACTGTAAGCGACGCTTCTAGAGCCGAATTTTGCAACTCCCTATCGCACTTTAACAACTTCTCACTCTATATTATTGGATTTATCAATCCAAGTACTAAATATTTGTGGTCATTAAAATATTATGTTATTAAAGCAGTTTTCTTGTGTTCACTGAAACAGTGAACATATAGCACGAGCCGCCACCGTGACTCGCTACCATTCCCATGGTCACCCTTTCCCACCACTTCAGTTCTCACGAATAACACACCTAAATTCAATCGTCTCTCTTGCAGTATCTGTTCAATTTATGTCATTTGCTTCTTGTCTTTTCCAGCAAAAGAATCGACTCCAGATGGTGTAATGTCTTTAAAGTGGCACGACTATGCATTCATGAAAACAATCAAACCCAAAAAAAAAACAAAACAATAATGTAGATTTTTTCAGAGTTTTGAATTGTTTGCATAGCCTACCTCATATTTTATCTTACTAAACGGTTGTTTTTAGTTGATGTATTTTATATCAGAAGTGTGTATACTTTGTTTATCCGGTAAGGGAAATTGGTGAGTGGAAAAGAAATATTTACACAGTTAAGGGAAGCCGAGCTTAATTCCGGCGAGGTTGCCCGTTACTTGTTGTGGGGCCATGGTAGATATTGTAGCACTTAGATTCGATACAAGAGTAGCTTTTGTTTTAACCCTAGAACTGTCACGGTTAAAGCTAAAATTGGCCAGCCCGTTTTTAGCGTTTTGCAAGCATATTTTTAAAAATTCGCCAAAAATAGTAAATGAACCCCAATCCAAAAGTGTTCAATAGCTTTTTTGTAGAAGAAACTTCAAAGAATTCAAATATGCCACTAAAAATTAGTTTATTTTGAAATTGTAAAAGTTATTAGCTCAAGAAACAAAAAATGTTTAGTACCGAAAGGAAAAAGTTCAACTTTAGGCCTACATAACAAGTAGTAAACATTTTTTGTATTTTTTTCGTAAGCCTAAAAATGTTTTGTAATTTAGTTCTAAATAGAACTGTATAAAAACATTTATCAATTTCAAATTTTTTATTTTGAAAAAAACAGTTTTTATGTTCCAAGTACACGACTGGTAACAAACCTAGGCCTAGATTGTAACGTCATTTACTAATATATGCTTTACCCAAAAATTAAATATTATTATAACAAAGTGTAGAGGATAAATCAAAGAAAAGAACGGTATACTTGTCTTTCCTTAGTTCACAAAAGTGTTTGAGTTATATTTATTTGAATAACAAAATGACATCAATCTAATGAAAAGCCGCTAACTTACACTCTGCCTATAGGACGGGAAACTTGAATAACGTGGGAACCCACGCGCTAGAGTTTCTCACTAGAACGTACATTTCAACTGTCGTCTTGACAGACAAAAAACCGGTTATTTCTGGATTACTTCCCACCGTTACAAACTTCAGACTTTGCTGTACAAAATGGTGTAAAGAAATCTGTCAAAACATAAGGCAGTGCCTTCCCAATATCGGTTGACAAATGGGCTGTTTCATTGGTTGAGAAACTGTCCAATCGCAAGGGTTTACAGTAATTCTTGGAAAAAATACTATTTTTATAGTGACATCTGATTGGAAGACACCAACAGAAAGATAAAATCTTGACGAATCCAATGGTATCGTTATAATTGTCAAAGAAATATTATTGGAGATGGTCTTAAACGTTGAAGAAGTGGGAAATAACAGTACAATTGTATGCACATTCGCGCATGGAAAGAGCTGTAGACCGATGTGCAAATTTTAAAACGATGATTACGTATGTAAATATACGTTTTACGAAAAAGTTGTAAATACAAAAATTAAAGTTTAATTCATTTCCTTTCCAATGGTGCCAGTTTTATTGCGATTGGATGATTCTAAGTGGGTTAAATTATCGATTATGCAAATATATGCAAATTTTCGCAAATGTTCAAAATTGTTGCTTTCTGCGCCTGAGAGAGGGTTATTCATGACCTTCTGCCAGTTCCAGCGTTAACTGATCTTTTTGATATCTCACCAAGTTCCTATACCAAGGGGATTGGATTACAGATAGTCTGAACATTGTTTGAAGGCAATTTCCGATTGCAGTTCAATCAATTCTTATAAAATACTATTAACTGACAGTTTTGTTCTTCTCTCGAAATTTGTCTTCTATGCTTCTTAAATTATATTAAAATACTATCGTTACAATCTGTATCAAAAAGTGTAAAAACAAACCAGCTTTTATCTCAAACTTCAATCTGTCCTGTAACTTTTTCTCTCTCTCTTTTCACTTTTCTGAATCAATCTCTCTTCTATCGTATCACCTAATTAAATCTAATTAACAAATGACTGTATAACAAGCATTAGAATACACAATTTCTCAAATATCATTTCAGCTAAGCAGGTATAGTATAAAGTTGGCTATCTATGACAGGAGTGAAGGAGTGACAGAGTCTTTCCTTCAGTATATTGAGCTCGACTGTTGATATGATACACATTTATTGAATAAAACTTTAACAAAAATTTTCAAAATTAATTGATCTATTAAATCAAACACTTATCAATGACAATGACCATCTAAGTGATACCTAAATTAGTTATTGTAATTTAGTAGTGTGTCACTGAAAAAAGGTGAATCTGTTGTTGAAAAATGTTTCAGTTAATGGACCCATTATTTTGACAGAATTTGTTTTTTTATTGAATTTAAGACATTAATATTATATTATTTATATATATTATATGGGCCTTCATTTATTTTTAATGGTTAAAAGTACAAACCTTAGTCTCTGTAAGAAGATAACTGACATTTCATGTTACTCTCATATGTATAATATTTCTGAAATTGGTTTAAAATAATGGATTGTCCATATTTTTTAAACAGTTTTTTGCCATCATTTGTGTATATGAAATGTAATACACGACATTTATACGAATTCTCATTATACCGCGAGGACTCCAAATTAAGATATAAAAACTAAATAAGAAACATAAACCTAGAAGAATCTCCAAGGCTAGAATACTAGAATTAAGTAGTCAGGGTAATTAAGTAGAATATAGAAAAACTGTATATAGAAACTGAGATAGAAGACGTTTGTACAAGACACTACATTAGTGATGAGCGGATCACTTACTGAGCCAAGTGATATGTGTTATAATTATTTTGTAAACTTTTAACAAAAAATAACACACACTGCAACATTGGTAGGGAAAATGAGAAAAATAAAACGCCAAACCGAGAGTGTAATGAACGTAAAGAAGATTGATTCAAGATCCGAAAAACCAAAGACCGATTGCAAATATTCGGGTCATGATTCGTTCATTTCAGTAAGTTGTATCTTAGATCAGTAAAGTTCTCTGTTCATTGCAAAATTAATCCTGGGTACATGAAACCGTTGATATTTTTTAACTCAATTTATGTTACGCTTTATACAATAACAAATTGCAATTTACCAGGGGTAGTCGTGACATTACAACAATGTTGTTTTAGTTTTAATGTCTTTGCTTCAATAGATTTAAATAATATAGATAATACAACACTGTAATTTTTCCCAAATATTATTTATTGAAGCACTTATGTTGAATTCTTTTGTTCTCTAGTTAAATGGAAAATAATTGAAAGGAAGAATGATTCATAAATTAAGAAAGATTTTTTTAAAGGAATAGGGAGATGTGCATGCAATGTACATAAAAACAGAAACGAAAGAGATCCGAATTAACCGGTAGTTTGAAAGGATTAATTTGGTGAACAAACCCAATTACAATTGATGACAAAGGGCCAAAATAACGGAACCAGCCCATCCTCGTCAGGTAAAAACTGTTTGTTATGGTGAAGTGCTTTTGCTCTCTTTAATGGTTTTTCGTGTGACCATGTTGTGGTTTATTTTTTTAAATTTCAGGATTTCTTATATAATAATTAATTTTAGCTTCATGATTTTTGGTATGCAAATCACTTCATAAAATAAAATAAATACAGGAAATTACTATAAGTATTTTACCTGGTTATTAGTCCGTCTTGTGACTTCTTTGACTTGTCCTAATTACGACGCGATTCGAGACAGTAATCTCACTATCAAGTATATAGTATATTAATCACAATCCAGGTCGTCAAATACACACAAAAACACAAGCACATTAAAAACAAAAAGTACACAACACATAATTTATAATGCGACACGGATTAAGCCGGTTGGTGTACACCATCTTATCATCTCTGATACACTGAACTGAACTAAACAACCTACTTCGTATGGTGGTGATTGACCAGTTCTATCTTGATAACCGAGGGCTGTATCATATAAGTCATTGGATTGAAATGACAGCTGATCATTTAATATGTTATCTGGGTTATGTCTGAATTCCTTGTAAATTTCCAATTCTTCGATGGCGCTCATTAATCTCCCCTTTACGCAATAATGAAGCGGTGTCAAATTGATGTCGAAATTTGTGTAGTTGTCGAACAGTTGACACCAACGGAAAGGAAGTCAGGTGTATATAAAATAAACTGTAACGATTGTGACCGCTTTTATAATGGACAGACAGGCGGAGCGTTTAAAGAACATCTGCTGCACAATAACATACGCAAAGTGAAGTCAAATTACGCTGAAAATTTAATAGACTATAACCACACCTACACAAATTTCAACACCAATTCGACACTTCTTCATTATTGCGTAAAGGGGAGATTAATGAACGCCATCGAAGAATTTGAAACTTACAAGGAATTCAGACATAACCCAGATAACATATTAAATGATCAGCTGTCATTTCGATCCAATGACTTATACGATACAGCTCTCGGTTATCAAGATAGAACTGGTCAATAACCACCGTACAAAGTAGGCTGTTTAGTTTAGTTCAGTGTATCATAGAGGATAAGATGGTGTACACCAACCGGCTTAATCCGTGTCGCACTAAAAATTATGTGTTGTGTACTTTTTGTTATTAACGTGTTTGTGTTTTTGTGTGTATGACGACCTGGATAGTGTTAATATACTATATACTTGATAATGAGATTACGGTCTCGAAACGCGTCGTAAGTAGGACAACTCGAAGAAGTCACAAGACGGACTAACAACCAGGTAAAATACTTATAGTAATTTCCTGTATTTATTTCATTTTAATAATGAATTTTTATTTTCAAATTTCAGTTTGTTTTATATGAAAGGCAGTTTACCATAATGGTCCTATTTAAACACTACTTTTGCTGGCAGTGTTGTTCGTGAATTTTATACATGCAGCTTCAGTTATTTTTTGGTTATTTTGAACTATGATCATTTCATTCAAAATATTTAAACAAACTATACCGTACACAATCATATAGTGATATAATTAAATGCCTATAAAATATTTTCATCACAACACAAACAATTTTAAACATTGCTTGGAAATACAGTTTCTTTATGTATTTTTAAATATGGTCTAACAGAAAAAGGGCACCAGCACGTGGGCACCAGCACGTGGGCACCGACTTAAATCATGGATATGCTACTGATGGTTACTTTCGACCAGTCAATGTACTGCCGATCACATTCTCACTCATCAGAAAAAAGCTCGCTTGAAAGAATTCATGTTGTATTATAATTTGTATACACAAATGATGATGATGAAACAGTAAAAATATAATTATATGTCTCGTATAAAAGAAGTAACCAAGTTAGAGGTAGCTCTATAATAGCTCTTAACTACTATTTATTGTATTAAAACTGTATAGCTGATAAATAAAAAAAAAAAACAAAATAAAAATATTTTCTCAATATTCTACAAACCTTGTTCTTGAATTTTATTCACCTGTGATACTAGATTTACACTCTACCGATATTCAGGCCCGTGTCGGCCAGGAGGAACAGGGGCCCTTCGAGCGAAGTGTCCCTTCCGTCGCTGGCTCTTATCTTCATGACTTCTGGAAAATTATGGTATTTGTGACCAAATTACTGTATAAAATATAGAGGTTAAAATATTTTTTGTAGTTTCCCATACGTGTCATTTACTTTCTCATTTGGCTCTTACTGAAAGAAACGTGTGTTCGTTGGCCCAGTGCTTAATTTCGGCCGGAACTTCTCCCAGGGTATTTTTAGCATAGTAGTTTTAATAAAACTGTGCTGAACGGAACGCAACTCACTTATACAATTAGTCCGAACATGCATATCAAATACTATTTATTTAATTCCAGATTTTTTTGTTTAAACGGTTGTTTAGATTCAAACAAAGATAATTCTTAAAACTAAACAATCTAATGATGTAAGAAGAAACTATTGTCAAATGTGAAATAATTTTACTTTCTCACTATACTATAATATAGAGAAAGTATAGTGATCACAAAAAAAAATCGATGTTGAGATTTTTGTGGAAATATCCGTTTTGGGACCCCATGAGTCCAAAAAAGTGGTTTTTACAAAATGTCTGTCTGTCTGTATGTATACAAAGCTAGAGAGAAAACTATTCGGTGATTTCGAACAAATTTGCACCAAACATGTCAATTAGGCCTTCCATAAAAAACATATACAGTAAGACCTCGATAATCCGGCACGCTCGGGGATCCGGTGATGCCGGATTATCGAATATGCTGGATTATAGAGGTCTTCCTTTAAAATGGTTTAGACAGGGAATAAACTATAAATAAACGCACATGTAAAGTACTGTATATGAACACGTAAATTACACGTTGAAACTACGTAACATTAACTGCCGTTAACTAATACATTTAAAAATCCTAAAACAAAATCATTTTGTAGATAAAATATTTATAATATAAGCTCTCTGAGCGCTGGACTTCAACAAATGTAAAAAAAAAGGTTCCGTATACTATCGTGCGAGTGACATGCTGATGTTATGATTGCGATCATAGCACCAGGCTTCAAGATGATGAAATATTTTTCCTATAATAACCTGATTAGTTTTTTATAAGACATATCTAGGCTTTAAAATACTTTTCAGCATATATGAAGCGGAGTAATTATGTGCTTTATGATGTTCCAATGTCTTTTTTGCAAAAAACATTAATATAAACAGGAACAGCGCTCGGTAAGGCAGAGTATGGGCGTACTAGTGAACAGCGGAGCAGACAAGTTGCAGCGTAGTGATGCTCGATTGTTTGATGCTCGAGATGTTTGAACAATCGAGACAATCGACTAAAACATCACGCATTTCGTGTATCACTAGTTGGGTGTATTATTAAGAGAAGTAGACATAAGTCATAAGTGATTCTAAGTTTTACAGAATAAAGATTTTGTATATAGAAACTCGATTTTTTAAATTTTTACCCTAAAAGTCACTGAAAAGTAACTGATTTTTATTTCTGGGAACTAGTAGATACCCTGAAAGCGGTTTTAAATCGTACAACTATTTATAAGAAATTCAATGTATCTTTTTCCAAAGACTTCAATTTGTTCAAATAATCTTCATTAAGTGGAATACGTTCAACAAAATACTGTCAGCAACGAAAGTGTTAAACGGTCCCTTTAACGTTTTTAAAGGACGACGAGTGCACATTGTTTTGAATCGGTTCGATTTTTAGGAGAAATTTTGATTGAAGTGTTTGTTTTGGACAAGTTTATTGAGCAGTAGATTTTTACACACTGTTTTTAACGGATGCGGAGCCAAACAGACAGTGTAGACCGGGCTTAAATCACGCAATAATTACAAAAACTGCTATTTTCAATTAGTGCAAATTTTCAAGATGATTGATGCCGAACTATCGAGTCTGCCGGATTATCGAGGTCTTACTGTAATTTAATATCCACAGATTTTAGTGTATTATGTTAGTTGAAAAAGTAGTTCTGACAATGGATTTGTATTTTGTCTTTTGCTTTGACGACTTATAGATAAATAATCAGAAATCTAAATTAGGATTAGAAAAGCTACATATCACACAGTTTTACATTAGGTAAAT
>JAGFPH010007590.1:15862-27511 GCA_018207615.1 Philaenus spumarius | reverse complement strand
TTGCGTGCTTCGCACGCCAACCCCCATATTGGGAGTGTTTCAATACACAATGCGTTGCGTGCTTCGCACGCCAACCCCCCATATTGGGAGTGTTTCAATACACAATGCATTGCGTGTTTCGCACGCAAACCCCATACAATCTCAAACAATCCTGAAATTAATATGGATCGGCAGTGAAATCGTATGAATAGTTTTTGAGTCTACAAATGGCAAAGAAACATTGATTTATAAGTATATACATTATTTTATTCTCGCAACGTGCGTTTCAAATACTGACTCAGAACTGAACCAGCTCAGTAATAGTTTCGCCGTCATAAACCGGTTATCGCCCAAAGTGCAAATTAAATTTTACCAGAAACATGATGAACAGCTCGCCCAGGGCTGCAGTTTATACAAATATTTCCGGTTCACATTTGATATTCATGTAACTTGGGGAAAGTTCAGCTTCTTTCTAGAGAATCAGTGTGAACCGTCTTAATGACTGCTCGTCAGAAACTAGACCCTATCACGTGTCAAGCGCATGCGTACTGTTCCGCTTAAAGGGATTTTATTTTTATTTTTATTCTTAATTTCGTATTGTGATCGCAAAAAATCGATGTTGAGATTTTTGTGGAAATATCCGTCTTGGGACTCCCTGAGTCTAAAAATGTGGTTCTTACAAAATTTCTGTCTGTATGTCTGCGTGTACACAAAGCTAGAGAGAAAGCTATTCGATCTATTTCGAACAAATTCGCACCGAACATGTCAATTAGATCTGTAAACAAGCACGAAAAACAGTTTAGATAATTTTTGAAAAACAACCCCCTTTTTGGCCAAAAAACGCCCAAAAAATCAGTTATTATTTTGAAATAAAAAAACCGCTCTAACGATTTTGATCAAATTTTGCTTATTTGTAACCCTTAATGTACCCTACCATATGCAAAAAACCGCATATTTCTAAGAATTCTCGTTTAGCTAACAATAATAATGATAACTGGTTTTTGGGGGTATTTTGACCAAAAGGCGGTTGCTTTTCAAAATTTTTCAAAATATTTTTTCGTGCATCTATTTGACGTGTTTGGTGCAAATTTGTTTGAAATCGATCGAATAGTTTTCTCCCTAGCTAATAATAATAATATTTATTAGTTAATCTCCTACTTTAATAAATCACCTCTCCTACCCCACCTACAATTATGAAGTCACAGTGAATCTGTTTAACAATTTAAATACGTTTGTGAGAAAGTTTGTGCCAGTTCCTGGTACCGTTTATTTTCGTTCCTTTTTATGTATACAAATTAAGGGTAATGTCTACCAAGTTTTAGGCTTCCAGTTTCTTAGCAAGCGTTCGAAATATTATTTGTTTGTAAGGGTAGTTATCCCGTTTCAACCCTTAGGCTCAAGTAATCAAAATGCAAATAATATACCTTTGAATAATTTTTGTGACTTACCGTCTGCAGGATTCTGATTTTCAGAGTTGAACAGCGGCAGTTTCGGCCACTCAGCCATTCTCAGGTTTCCTAACAGAAAAATTCATTGTCAGTTGAAACATAAACACAATAATACATTTACATACAGAGTGATTCAGAACAATGTCTCGGTAGCTCTCCTACTTTAATGTATCCCCTCTCCTACTTTAATACAATTATGAAATCACAGTGAATCTGTTTAGTAATTTAAATACGTTTATGAGAAAGTATGTGTTAGTTTCTGGTACCGTTTATTTCATTTGTACTAAGAATGTGTGATAAAAGTAAAAACATATCCTTAAACACAGTGGTTTGAAAAGAATAGCGTACTTCCAACTCGAATACGTTTAAGTTTAAGTGTGACTGAGCGCATACGTCATGTGCAAAACCGCAAGGAATATTACATTTTATAAGATAAATGTTAAAACCAAAATGAACGTTGACCGCAGTCAGCAATCTTCCACATCTCAGTATCTGTTACATAGCAGAAGAGATGTTATAATAAACGGTACCAGGAACTGGCACATACTTTCTCACAAACATATTTCAAATTATTAAACAGATTCACTGTGACTTCATAATTGTAGGTGGGGTAGGAGAGGTGATTTAAAGTAGGAGATTAACTAATAAATATTATTATTATTAGCTAGGGAGAAAACTATTCGATCGATTTCGAACCAATTTGCACCAAACATGTGACTTTGTTTGAAATTTTTTGAAAAACAACCCCCTTTTTGGCCAAAAACCCCCAAAAATCAGTTATTATTATTACCTAAACCAGAATTTTTAGAAAGATGCTGTGTTTTGCATTTGGTAGGGTACATTAAAGGCCATAAATTTAAAAAAATTATCAAAATCGTTACAGCCGTTTTTGAGAAATTTTGATTTTTCTCGTTTTTTGCCATTTTGGGGGGGGGGGGGGTAAAACCCCTTAAAAATCAAAAATTTGCAAAAAATTAAAAAAAACGCCTTGATATATTACAGAACTACACCTACATACCAAATTTCATCAAAATCGGAACGTTGGTATGGGTCTCCAGCTCTGTACACATCCTAACAGACACACGAACAGACATCACCAAAAAAACACTTTTTTGGGTTCAGGGAGCACCAAAACAAATAATTCCACTAAAAATATTGTTAGGTGCAGGGAGCACCAAAACAGATAATTCCATTAAAAATTCAAATTCGAAAATTTGGACGAAAACAATACTATTTCCATATACCTAGGAAGTAGGTATTTTTATGTATTTTCAAAACTGTGTTTTCTTCGTAAGTTTTTTATAATTTAAAATATCACATTAATTTCGTTTAATCTGAAAAAGTTACAAAATTTTACTGTTCGTGGTCGACAGGTATTGGGTCTTTGAAAAAAAATGTGAATTGTTCCATATTAACCTGTACATCAACGGTAATAAACATTATATCTCTCTGTTAATATAAAAATCCTGTCATTCTCGCAAAAACTCTGGCTCGACTGCGCATGCGTCTGGATTCGGATCACCGATACCCATAGCACCCTATCCCGATTCCAGAGCTTGAACATCCGGATATGGCAATAATCTGTTTGCATTTGCTTTCTGCTGGTGCGAATCAATCTAGTTAAACAAAAAAATGCATTGTATGGGTAGGAGTAACATCCTTTGGGGCATTACAAATCGCGTTTGTAACAAATAGAAATACGACATTTTTACTTTCTCACTATACTATAGAATAGAGAAAGTATAGTGATCGCAAAAAAATCTATGTTGAGATTTTTGTGGAAATATCCGTTTTGGGACCCCCTGAGTCCAAAATGTGGTTTGTCTGTATGCCTGTGTGTATGTCTGTACGTATGTCTGTATGTCTATATGTACACAAAGCTAGAGCGAAAACTATTTGATCGATTTCAACCAAGTTTGCACCAGACATGTCAAGTAGGCCTGTATAGATGCACGAAACACAGTTTTGAAAATTTTTCAAAAACAACCCCCTTTTGGCAAAAAAAACCCAAAAAATCAGTTATTATTTTTTTTTAAACGGCTCTAACGATTTTGATAAAATTTGGCTTATTTGAAGCCGTTAATGTACCCTATCAAATGCAAAAAACCGCATCTTTCTAAAAATTCTCGTTTAGCTAATAATAATAATAACTAATTTTTGGGGGTTTGTTGGTCATAAGAGAGGTTGTTTTTCAAAAATTTTCAAAACCTTTTTTCGTGTATCTATACAGGCCTAATTGACGTGTTTGGTGCAAATTAGTTTGAAATCGATCGAATAGTTTTCTCCCTAGCTAATAATAATAATATTTATTAGTTAATCTCCTACTTTAATAAATCACCTCTCCTACCCCACCTACAATTATGAAGTCACAATGAATCTGTTTAATAATTTAATGTGTTTGTGAGAAAGTATGTGCCAGTTCCTGGTACCGTTTATTTTAGGAAGTACTCTAAAATTTCAGTATTTGAGATAAAATAATTCCCATTTAAGTTTGCCTTTGTATAACGTGGTAAAATGAATTAACTATACTTTGTCGTTTTAAACGGACATACATACGCCATTCAACTATAAGTTTACTATTAATATAATAATAATAATGCTTTATTTTATAATGAGACAGTTACAATTCTTTTTGACAAACATTAAAACAATGGTTTTTTTTTTGTTTACCGTCTGACGGTTGGTAGACTCTTCTTGCTGTCACATCTCTAGCAACATGGGTTACATGCAAAATATTATAGCATAACGCTAACAATACATTACAGTACTTAAAAATAATTCGACCACGCAGCTGAACCGCTGACGTGAGTTGAGCGAATTTCCAAAATTAAATTTAAACCTGTTTTTGGGTTTCAAACAACTACTTGGGAAATTGATGAACTCACGAAGGTGCTGCTAGCATGTACCAAATATATTGCCATCGGTCACCATGGTAAAAGCCGTGGATTTAATTCTGGTACTTTTACGGTATTTTAAGTTTTGATTGTTTTTGGGGGTACCAGATGGGCTATAAGGACGCGTAAAAAAACAAAAGGTGCAGAATTATTTCATATGTCAATTTTTTTAAAGAAAACTTCAAGAAATTTAATTCTATTACGAAATATCTCAAAACATTGTTACGTCCGGTCAAAAAAGTTGTCTACTTCCGGTCAATTTTTTGGCTAACGAACTCGTCCAAACTACTTAGAAAACCAACCTATGTACTAAATTTGGACTAAATCGGACATAAAATGCGTCCGTTAGAGTGCGCACAGTTATATACATGATACTTCCGGTCAAAAATGTGGTCTACTTCCAGTAAATTTTTTTGGCTAACGAACTCGTCCAAGCAACTTAGAAAACCAACCTGTGTACCAAATTTGGACCAAATCGGACATAAAATGCATCCGTTAGAGTGCGCACACCTATATACATGGTACTTCCGGTCAAAAATGTGGTCTACTTCCGATAAATTTTTTTGGCTAACGAACTCCAAGTGACTTAGACAACCAACGTGTGCACCAAATTTGGACCAAATCGGACGTAAAATTCGTCCGTTAGAGTGCGAAAACATATATACATAAAGTTACTTCCGGTCAAAAATTTGGTCTACTTACAGTCAATTTTTTTTGGCTAACCTACCACTTCAAGCGACTTAGACAACCAACGTGTGTACCAAATTTGGTCCAAATCGGACATAAAATGCGTCCGTTAGAGTGCGCACACATATATGTACATAAATATATACATATGATTTTTAATGACACCCCAAAACATGTTCTGGGGACCATGATCGGTGCTCATTTGCTACTCCCGACCTTGGGTCTTACCATAAGGGCCACTGCAATAGCTCATTTTTCCTATGGAAATTCGCTAATAATAAGAAATAGTTATCATAAACACGACACCCACACATAGAGTAAGTAGTTGGCAGAAATGTTATAGATTTGGCTGATGAGGCAGCAATCTATGACGGAAGATTGGTTCTGTATAAATAACTTAAAACTGAACGTGACAAAAACAAAACTAATTTATTTTAGCTTACAGTCAAATCCTAAACTATATATTATGCAAGGTAAGGAAGTAATCCAAAGCTCAAATAATGTTAACTTTCTTGCCATTAACCTGGACTCAAATTTAAATTTTAAAAGTCACATTTCAGATTTGACCGAGTCACTGGGCGTCAGTTTGCTTTCCTCTCAAACAGATTTCCTCTGCAACTAGTTTAAAAGTAATAAAAGCCGTTTATTTTGCCTAGGTCAGTTCTCGTCCAAAGCTATGGGGTGGCATTCTGGGCGAACTCTGTTGAATCAATTAAATTATTCCGTTTAGAAAAAAGAATTTTACGCTCAATGTTCCATCCAAATTATAATCAATCTTGTATACCTTTTATTAAAGAAACATAATATTCTAACTTATCCTTGTATTAAATTCATGAAACTTTAATTTTCTCTAAGAGCAATCATAATATGTTTGAAATTAATCAGCACCACCACAAATACCATATCCGTCAAAAACTATTTCAATATACTGTTCACAGACTTAAATTTTTGAACGTGGAATTTATTACTCTGCTACAAAGTTATTCAAAACACTTCCAGAAAATATGAAAAACATAGATTCTATCCACAGTTTCAAGAGTTAACTCAGGTGCTACCTCTTTGAAAATGCGTTCTACTCTGTGGAAGAATATCTTTCCAGAGGTACCTGAGCCCAGTCTGCAAGTGATGGGAAGAGCTTATTTGTTACCCTATTAATTATCTGTAGTTTTTATCAAATTTGTACGTAAATTTATGTGTGATTTTGTGTAATAAGTTTTATTGTTGGTACCTTTTATTTGCATAACGTATGTAATTAATCGTCAAATGTTCCATTAGAATAAATAACAAATAAGCGGTACCAAAAACTGGCACATACTTTCTCACAAACATATTTAAACTATTAAACAGATTCACTGTGACTTCATAATTGTAGGTGGGTTAGGAGAGGTGATATTAAAGTAGGAGATTAACTAATAAGTTTTATTATTATTAGCTAGAGAGAAAATTATTCGAACAAATTTGCACAAAACACGTCTATTAGGCCTGTATAGATGCACGAAAAAAGGTTTTGAAACATTTTGTAAAACAACCCCCTTTTTGGCCAAACAACCCCCAAAAATCAGTTATTATTATTATTATTAGCTAAACAAGAATTTTTAGAAAGATACGGTTTTCTGCATATGGTAGGGTACATTAAGGGTTACTAATAAGCCAAATTTGATCAAAATCGTTAGAGCCGTTTTCTTATAAAAAAATAATAACAGATTTTTTTCTGGTTTTTGGCCAAAAAGGGGGTAATTTTTCAAAACCCTTTTTCGTGCACCTATATAGGACTAATTGACATGTTTGGTGCAAATTTATTCGAAATCTATCGGATAGTTTTCGCTCTAGCTTTGTATACATACAGACATACATACAGACAGACATTTTGTAAAAACCACTTTTTTGGACTCAGGGGGTCCCAAAAAGGATATTTTCACAAAAATCTCAACATTGATTTTTTTTGCGATCACTACTTTCTCTATACTATAGTATAGTGAGAAAGTAAAAAGTGATGAAAAATAAATACAGTAAATAGAATAATTACACACACACGCTCAATCACCCCCACTCACACACACACTCACAAAATATTATTTAGTAAATATTTTCTTTTCGCCGCCGACGATAACTAAAAACTAATTAATTATGAAAACTAAGTAAAGATTACCAACAACAAAATAAATATCAACAAAAATTGCAAACAACAATATAAATTGTATTAATAAATTGTTGGGGGGAGGAGGGGAGCAAAGACATGAAAATAAATAGATATTCACAACATTATTAGTTGAATTCAAGTATAAATTCCCGTCTATATAGCCAAGCCTGTTACACGTACCGAGCAAGATATTTTCTATTTTCACCGTTAAGATGTCGGATATAAATTCCTCGCAACACAACTCCAATTTCACAAAATATCAAATGGACATAATAGCTACTACACAAACACTTAAGACAACACAAACTAGGAGACATCTAGACTAATATTATAAACTAGGGGATACCCCTGCGTGCTCCGCACGCCAACCCCCAATGGAACCTTCTAAAAATATATGTTATGTTTTATTTATAATAAAGGTGTAGGATTAATAATTACCTCAAAACTAAGATTGTAAATAATTTTAAATGTTCAAATTAAATTATTTCTAATATTTTATAACAGCAGTTATAATAATGGTTAAAAGAATCAGCAAGGCTGAGGTCTACACTTTAAAACCCTAACCTAAAAGCTAAAAATACAAAAATAATTGCTGCAAATTTTGAAATCAGCTGTTAATGGAAATATTGGAGCTAACAGCTAGGCCTATTTATCTGCTATTTTATTCAATTGGTTGCTATGGTAATAAATGTAAATACATGTGTTGGTTTATCATTCTAGGCCTAACCTAAGAATTTTGTCTGACTAAATTTACAAATATTGAAATAAAAAAAGGTTTTTATCAAAATGAATTATAGCCTATGTTACTCAGGGATAGTGTAGCTTTTTATTAGTAAAACTATTTTTTCAATCGGTTCAGTAGTTTCAGAGATTACACACTACATACAAACAAACAAACAGACAAACTTTACCTCTTTATAATATTAGTATAGATAGGTAAAATTTGTTTGTTTGTGTGATGTATGGGGTTATCTGTGATAACTACTGGACCAATTGAAAAAATAGTTTTACTAATAAAAGCTGCACTATCCCTGAGTAACATAGGCTAGAATTAATTTTAATTTAAGGGTTTAACAACCCCTAAAACAATAAATATTGATTAATATACTTTCCTTAAAGCTATAGAGAGCTGAAATTTTGTAAACTTATTTCTTACAAGATACATAGAAAAAATATATTACATTTGCATTTTGTCGCGTGCTGCAAAGGGGTGACAATGAGATAACAACCAGTAAAACAATAAAAATGAATTGTTTAATTTTCCTTGAAGTTAGGGAGCTGAAAATTTGTACGTTTTTTTCGTACCAGATAAAGTATCATATATTTACACTTTATATTTGAAAATTTGGCACTTTTTAATTTTAAGCGTTTTATAAAACACCCTATAAGAAAGAAAATAAATAATGACACGCAAATTAAATAGTTACGTCTAATGGGTGAACTTGGGTGGGGGATTAGGGTAACAACCCCTTTACAATAAAAATACATTGTTATACTTCCCATGATTGACACCTTTGTTTCATAAGTGGTAACCTGTTTGCGTTTGCTTGGCGAAGCGAGCAGTGGGGGGTTATAAATACATTTAAATAACTTGCGCGATCGGTGACCGTTCTCGACGAGGCTCGATCGTCAACTCAACAATGATCGTCGGCTCAACTTTTTGATAATGACTAATACATATTCGAAACGCGTTATGTAGAAACGCAGGAGAAACTACAATATATTTAATAAGGATTGTTCGACAGCAACGCCAAAAAAAGAAGATAATGTATAACTGTAGTAATTAGTAGCAATCCAGTAAGGCTGCAGGCATAAATATGGATTTATAAATAGTATAATACTTAGAACTGCTACGACCTGATGATTGTCTGGTTTACTTCGATGACTTATTGCTTCTACTGACGCAAACATTTGGTATTTCCATTTTTGTTCTATATTCAATCCCTCGGTAATAGAATATCTATTTGACATAGCGTCCATTCTTTAAACCAATTATTTTATTATTTCACTATCAAATAAACGGTATCACTTAACTGACACAAACTTTCTCCCAACTTACTGTCAAAATAATATTGTTTTTAATCATTTTATTTACTACTTTTTAGAACAAAAGAAAAAAATAATATTCTACCTACGTCAATCGTATAAAAAAATTATTGTCCCAGGCGGGATTCGATCGCGCGACCTTTGAATTACTGGCCGTGATCGCTACCGTGGTGCTAACCCGTGCGGCCGCTGCCGCGATGCTAGATTGACAACATAAACTTGTTTATTTTTAAACATTTCCCCATAATTATAAAACGCCGAAGTTTTGATAAAAGCGGGTGGTGTCATTTTGTTTGGCATCTTAAGCACTATAAATACTGAAAATTTGATCAAATCTTTAGAGCCGTTTTTGATAAATTTGCATTTTTGTCGGTTTTTATGGGTTTTTAGGGGTAAATTACCCTTGAAAATTAAAAATTCAAAAAAATGAAAAAAAAAACACCTGGAGATATTAGGGTTTAGTATCTACATACCAAATTTCATGAAAATCGGACCAATAGTGTCCTCTCTGGTCGTGTATACATACAGACAGACTGACAGACAGACACCACTCTAAAAACACTTTTTTGGGTTCATGGAGCACCAAAACAAAAAGTTCCATTAAAAATATTTTTGGGTTCAGGGAGCACCAACACAGATAATTGCACTAAACAATTTTTTGGGGTTCTGGGAGCACCAAAATATTCAACTGAAAATTCAAATTCGAACATTTTTACGAAAACAATACTTTCTCCATATACTACGTATAGGGTGGAGAAAGTAAAAACTAGGTAGGTTATCGCAAGACAATTTCAATAATTTTGAAATATATTTAATATGTATGTTCAAAGTGAAACAAAACGTCCTATCCAAATTGAATTCAAAATACAAAACACAATTGGGTGTAAATTTACTATTACCACTACCAAAAGCTGTAGAAGTTCATAGTAAACTATTTTCGTTTCCTTGTTTGGAGAAATCTAAAAAACTACTGGCAATAGTGAGAAAATCTTCAACTTATGGAAAATTTTACAATGGGACGAAAAACAAGGTGTACTTTCAGTTAGTCATACTACATAGTAACTACCGCAACAGGTACTTTCTACGAAATCTACATAAGAAGTTTAATTTTGTAACGAAAAAAGTGTTTAATTTTTTTTAATCCTGCAAACGAAAGCACAGTAATAAAGTTCAATAATCTTCTTGGTACTCCTCCGGTTTGCGCCAATCTTCTTCTTTTATCAAGGCCTTTAAAATGAAGTGTAACTCAATAGGGGTTCTCATTTAAAATTTTCGACTTACACCCAAAATACCCCATTTTTGGGGGAGGGGTTGAAATTTACGATACGCCCTAAAAACTCCATTTTTGTTCATGTTAAAAATCCCCAAAGGAAATCTGTCTATTTCCATTAACAACAAAAATAATAGGGGGGGTGGGACTTTTAAGACACTTTAAAGGTGGTGTATATATATGTACTAGCTGACCCGTACGGCGTTGCCCGTGGTGGGTGGTATTTTCAGTCTTTTTAACGTAATTGTATTCATTTTAAGTGTTCAGTCAGTCAGTGGTATTTGGCTTTTATATATATAGATCTCAAATAATAAAAACACTATTGTCATAATAATAAAAGATCTAAAATTATGATTTTAGTAACTTTGATCCCCCCAAACCCCTCCTAAAATTTCGAAATTTTTCAAACCCTTTCTTAGTGAGCACCTATGGCCCTAGAAGAAGCTACATACAAAATTTCATTCCAATCCGTTCTGTAGTTTTAAATAAATCGTGATTTAATAAATTTGATCCAACCAAACCCCGCCTAAAATTTCGAATTTTTTGAAACCCTTTCTTAGCGTGCGCCTATGGCCCTAGAGGAAGCTACATACCAAATTTCATTCCAATTTGTTCCGTAATTTTGAAGAAATCGTGATTTAGTAATTTTTATCCCCCAAACCCCCCTAAAATTTCCAATTTTTTAAAACTCTTTTTTAGTGAACACTTATGACCCTAGAGGAAACTACAAACCAAATTTCATTCCAATCCGTTCGGTAGTTTTGAAGAAATCGTGATTTATTAACTTTGATCCCCCCAAAACCCCCTAAAATTTCGAATTTTTCAAACCCTTTCTTAGTGAGCACCTATGGTTCTAGAGGAAGCTACATACCAAATTTCATTTCAACCCGTTCTGTAGTTTTGAAGAAATCGTTATTTAATAACTTTGATCCCCCCAAATCCCCCTAAAATTTCGAATTTTTTTAAACCCTTTCTTAGCGAGCGCCTATGGCCCTAGAGGAAGCTACATACCTAATTTAATTCCAATCTGTTCGGTAATTTTGGAGAAATCGTGATTTAGTAATTTTTACCTCCAAACCCCCCTAAAATTTCCAATTTTTTAAAACCCTTTTTTAGTGAATACTTATGGCCCTAGAGTAGAGGAAGCTACATACCAAATTTCATTCCAATCCGTTCGGTAGTTTT